>CAWVNZ010003076.1:0-26766 GCA_963930735.1 Dioctria linearis
ATCTTGATATCCTGTGCGTGGATTATATTCAGAGCTATAACGCTGAATTCATTTTTTCTTCCACATTTATCACTTCAAAAAGCTGGGGTTCCTTTATTAGTTATAAAAATGAAAAGGCGGCAAGAGACAGGTATTCAGACACTTTTTTCTTGGATGTAGTATTTAGTAAGGACATAGAAAAGGGTAGATTCTTATTGTAATTTATTCGGATGAGTTAGTTAAATATAAAAGGCAAACAACAAATGATAGAGCTATAAATAAAAATAAACAAAAATTATTTGCACCACATAGCAGACATATTTTAAATTATTGTAAATAAAGCAAATTAATTACTTACCAAAGCCGAAGTGTACGAAAAAATAACGCCTAGAAGAGAAAAGAGACATATTTTTTTTAGAAACTTATGAAAGATGTTTATTTTAGTTTATGTCATTGAGATAGAAAAGAAAAAACTTACACATAATATACAACTTTACAACTTTTTTACAATTTAGACCTTACTAAATCGTACTAATCGTATGTGAGAATCCCGATCGAAACTTTATAAACCGACATCACCAATCACAGCTATGTTAAAGCTAATAATTGGTGGGTCAATTAGGATACCTTTTGCCAGTAAGCTTTGGCCTATGTACAATAGGAAATAAACATTAGAGCTTCTGAAGGAGACCGGCGATGATACCACAAATCTAGTGGCGGTGATAAGCGGCTTTAGGCCTCTTGGTAACAATGCTAGGAGACTGATTTTTTAATTAATGTTTAAGGGTAAAACTAAGAAAAGGTGCTGTAATAGGTGCTGTAATATCTGTCTATCTTGTTAAAAGAATTGAAAGTAGTATTCACAATAAGTGGAAGAAAATTCCATATTTATTTTATTTATTGAAGAAGTTGATACGACAGCAAACATATAAATCCACTTACTTACTACCGTTACATAAATGCAAACTTTAACTAAAAGTGAGAAGGAAAAGAAGAATTACAAAATAAAATACATGTAGCTCAAAATAAGATACAAGAAATACAAAGGAAAAATTTCAGAGTAAAAGCATAATATAAATCAAAGCAAAATGAAACTATTTTACAGTGAAGATCTAAGAGGAAGTCTACTTTTACTAAAAATCCAATCAAACTCTGATAATAAGCGAAATAAAGATAATAGCAATAATATAAGGTAACAAATAAAGATATTAAAAATAACTAAAACTAATATAAACATAAAAAAACCATAAAAAATAGCATGAAAGCAAAGCAATTAGAATATATACAAGGAGTGGAAAGGAAGGAAAGATACAAAAAAATAAAAATGAAATAGATGAATTTAATATAAATTGTAAAATTAGTTATTACGGAAATGAAGTTGCTTTTAAAAATCACAAAGTAGTCACTGAAAATATCCAAATCCATCCAATCCATATTGTGGAGTTTTTGAATCCTAACCAAGGGGGATTTGAATCATAATGCGTGGACTATCTATATGAAATGTAAGCTGTTGGCGGGCAAGGCGACTAGAAAAGTTGATTCTTGATGTATTTTTGATGAGTCAATAGAACCAAGTGAAATTTTAAATATGAACATTTCATCAAGATAGGAATGACGTGCTTCTAAGCATAACATAGAATATGTAGCTAATCTGTCATCATAATCTACGTACATATGAGCTCGCAAATTTAAAAAGCAAGTACCTGTAGTGAATCTACGTTGAATAGTTTCTATTTTATTTCTGTGCGTCGTCGGTCGTATAGAAAGGATTCCAGATTCAGGTATCATACTCTAATGTGGATTTAACTGGGGTGCTATACATAGTTATGTCCGAAGAAAGCTGTTTAAAGGGCCGAGCGTATCTTAAGACAAACGCCGGTTTCAAAAGCTTTGTGTAACCAAATATGGTTATTGTGCGAATCGAAGAGAAGCTTGCTATCAAATTGTACTCCCAAATTGGCGGCGGAAAAGAAATGTGTGAAGCGCAAGGCTACCAAGGTAAAAGGTGTGTAAAAGGAAAGCATGCATACTAGATGGAAGTTATTTGTTATGAATTGAATTACACCAATAACACCATTACTGGTGTTAATCTCTAGCCTCTCCAGAATTGAATCCGAGGATATTTCAACCTTATTGTGATCCCCGCTGACATCGCCTATTAAGGTTTGTGTTTGCCTGTGTAGAATATATACAATCTTTTTAGACGTTGAAAAAAATATGTTAGGCCCGAATGGAGTAACCAGTCCCATTACAAGGATATCTACATGTAAAGATACCACTGGTAGTACCCATGACCTGATGGCCATGGACTACGAAGCCATACCAATTCGCTAGCCGACATTACTAACTTGGTGTCACGGGACTGAGGAGGCCCGGGTAGTGCTACTATAGTAGTACTATTCGCCTGAACACGGATGAGGCCCCCTTGTGGGAGCATCGTGGTGGTTTGGGGTGGACCGTATGCGGGCAAAAAGAGATTATCTGAGTCTGCATGATTTACTAGTTTTTTATTCCCTGTTTTGGAAGCAGTGTAAATAAATTGGTCCTTAAGAACATCAGGCAAAATATGTTTAGAAATAGAATAATTGATTAACACAAAAAAAGGATGCGATAGAACTAGAGAGCAGTTTTTATGAAATATGTTGGGAATACCGTCCAGACCCGCATATATATTTCCAACAATCCCGCAATTATGTCAACATCACTATGAAGTATCTGAGGAATATGTGTATAGCACTTATAATGGATTTCGTAGGATGTAGGAGAGATCGTAGAGCTCTAGTGAGCATTGAATGTACTTTGATTGTAGCCTACAAAGAAGTTGCAAATACTTTGAGGCTTATCAGCAGATGTTCCATTGTGATGCATTTCCCTAGGGTAGTAGTCAGAGAGCTTCACGCTTTTTGTATAGAACCAAAAAGTTTTAGGGTTGGAGGATATGCAATTTTTGGTGCCTGAAACATATTTATCATAGCACTCTCCAATTATATTTTTACATTACTGCGCAAGTAACTAAAAGTTGTGTTCAGGATGATTAGATTTTGAGTACTTTTGTCTATATTTTTCCTTTAATTTAATAGCATGAATTCAGTTACGAGAAAACCATACTCGATATTTACTCCGATTTTTCGTTATTAGAAGAATAAAGTATTCAATTGCCATGTTAAGATGATTATAAAACATTCGAAAACTTGAAAGTTTAAACTGCAACGACATTTACGCAAATGACTCATCAGTGCAATTCTAAATTGGAAAGGTAAAAAGGAGACATAGGTGCTTGTTAAGATCCAGCCGCGTAATAATAATTCACAGATCTCATATTAGCTTATCAGCATGCTTTTGTCGCAATTGTACTCATCAGCATTTCGTACATTGCATTTATATTTATCACATTCCGTGTTAACTTGAGTATCGTGTTCACGATTTGAGTTATCTTTTCTTGTGAGAGCTTCATCTCGGCATATTCATCCTGATAAAACTAGTGCTGAGTAAGTTGTTCACACGGTGAAGTGCTCGTCTTCACTTAAGTTGTAATTTATGTAAATTAAATAGTTCGGAATAAATTTTAGTTTGGTTTAAAAACGCAAAGCGAACGGTTGTTCTTATTCTCCTAACCCAACTGTTTCAGCTAATCCACTTCCGGACGAATATATTTGGTGTATAAGTTTATGCGCTGTGCTCCACCACCAGAGGTTTTTTTTACAAGAATCAAGTTCCGACATCGTTAACGGGAAAGTAAAACAATTTTACCCGAATTTAAACAACATTCATGAACAGACATGCTAATTAAGCAAAATATTTCGAGCTGCTGCGACAGTTACGCAAACGAATCATCAATGCAGTTCCAACAAAGACACCCTGGTTCTAACATGATTTGAACTTCATTTCTGCAGGACATGTACACAATTATTCTTCGATGAATTCCTCCATACCTACTTTCATTCACGATCATTTTCCCGCTAAGATATTTTCACAACATACAGTCGAGATATATTTAATTACAGATTTCGAGGTTGTGGCTTTTCTAAATATTTAGCATTCTCTATCAGGAGATTTAGATACACACAGCTCAGGTCAGCAGGTTTCTTTCATTCATTATATTGATTCGAATATAAAAAAAAATGTGATAATAAAAATCTCTTCAAATACATTACAAAATTCGAAATTGAAACTTTCAAGCGGATATTAAATGACAGCTACGACGTATTTCTTGACACCAAAATCTTGTTTCCAACAATTCTTTAATTTAATTTAATAACATACGAATAAGCTAGATTTGTAAAGGTTAAAGAAAATTTTTATATATGTACTACAAAATCTTTTAATTATAATCTTCATGAGAATGCGTTTAAAAGCGAAAGTGAGCTTTCTCCAAAATCTCCCATAAATGTCTTTTTTTTGTTAATGCATTGTCTAAACTTAAAGCAAAAGCATCATTCTTAAGGCCGAATGGAGCCCATATAGGTGGTAAACTTTTAGAATGAGAAGCTGCCTCTACTGCTACTGCTACTATTAACCACATCAATGCAAACATTCCCTTGGACTGAATAAGAGAATATTAGAGTCAGTTCCAGACTCCTCCAATTCATGGGAGTTTTAGTCTAAATGGAGCTTCAAAAGTGTCAATTACGATTTTTCATTTTGGTTTTTAAGTGCCTTTGTTCCACGAAAACTATTCTTTATAATAGGAAAAGAGACTGGTGAATGCTGATATGATTTAGAATATCTCCATCGGAAGGAAACTTTGTTATTTTCTTTTAAAAGAGATACTCCCTCTGGACTGGAGCAGAATATTAGGTAGTACCTAGTGTATATTCGTCGGGAATTAAGGTTTGTGTGAGCCTCTGAGCAAATAAATGTGGTAAGAATATTAGATATTAGATTCTTTCATTGCATTGTTTTAACTCTTTGAGTAGATTCCTATCTAGAATTTATATTTCCGTACATTTTACAGAACTTTTTAATAAGTTGTGGTCTATTTTATTCTACAATGCATACATAGATATAGAGAGAACTTCGAACGAGTGGTAACTGAAAGTTCTACTGCGGTTTAAGAAATGGAAATAATTGTGTGAATTTTGTTGATCATTTGGAGATGTTATTATGTGTAAATTTTTTAATATAAACCCGTTTTATTAGTACAAACTTACAAATTATTACCGACGGCCCCTTAACAAATATGTGGGGCGGTGTCGATGTTTAATTTCTCGAGTTTGTCATTGGGTTACGGCTCTCATTTGGAAGGTTCACTTTTGTCTTCCAGTCTAAGATCTTTGCCATCGTAATGGCAGCGAAATCAGCCGTTGGTATAGAAGAAGTAAGGGGAAAGGACATTGATATCATTTCATACAGTCAGGCAGTCTTGATGGCTCTGGGTTACCCTCGGATAACATTTCGCAATATTCATTAAAACTTAATAAGAGAAGCTTATCTAAAACACTTCTGCGAGAATGGATAACCAAATTTCAACTTATCACGTATTACCCAAACTTTTTTCTGGAGAGCAAAACTGTCTCAAAATATGAGAAATAAAACTGAACTAATCTATGGGTTTCTACACATAATAATTTACATAGTAAACAGAAGAAGCACAAAAAACCGAAATTACAGATAGATTGAAAATGTTGAAAATTCGATTGTAAACATCAAAAATCGCAATATTTATAATTTTCTCTCAAGAAGACATCTTAACTATAAAATATACTTACATTCAGGATGTTCGTAAAATAAGAAGGATAGGATATGCCAATTGATTCAATGGGATGACCTGATTAACATTTCTACTGAACCTACTACAATGCAAGAGAAATTAAAGATTTGTTTTTCATATATTATGCGCCATTCAACAATACACACTAACAATTAATTAAACTTTATTAAATAGACAACCGTTAGAGCATTTCGAGAATTCTGTATCTAACAGATTTTACAATACCATCTTAAGGTGTATCAGTTAGTAGTTATAGGGTGATTCCTAAAATATGAAGGACATCTGAAGAGGGCGAAAAAGACATTAATCAGGATTTGCCAAGAAATCAATTGGCGCATACTCATTCTACTAATTTTCCGAATATCCTGTATATCTAATCTAAGCTCCGACCAGTAAACCCCGTAATAGATATATAGATGGATAACATCTTGCCTATAATAAAACTGAAAATGAAGCAAATGGAAGCAGAAATAGCTGATATGACAACCGTTCGAAAATTAAATTATCTCTGTCTCTCTTGTTGGACTTAGTACGGGAATAGACATTCTTGTTTTTTCTTACCCTGAAATCGTCGTCGTCTCTACGCCTGCACTCTGTTCACTTCTTACCAAATAAGCTAATTCCATTTTATTATTAAGAGTAAAAATATTTCCTGTAATAATAACCGGTCATAAGATGTTCGTTATGAAATGATTCGTATTGATAAGGTAGTTACACCAATTGACTATAATTTCAAAGCCACTTGGTATGATACCAAATGTCTCTAAATTGTTACGAAGCGGCATACCTATAGCAAGAAATTTGTAGAATAATTTGTTTGGTCGTCTATAGGAATTTTTCTGTTGTCTATGATTCATAGTTACTTTTTGAATCAATATTATCAGTAGGGCAATTGAGATTCTCTTTAGTACCGTCAACCTCCCACCTGAAGACGTGAAAGCCCATTGTACCGCTCAGTTAGATTTAGCCATTCTATAACTACCTTTAAATATTTTACACTTATATTAGGGATATAAGCAATAAAGAAAGAAATTAAACTCAAACCAGGTTTTGTCATTGGGGCCCCTAACTCCACTGACAAAGTCGACGTATGCTACCGACAGAAACTATTGTCAACCGAACAAACCCTCCAAATCTGCTATCTTAAAAAAATACGATAATTAAAATACAAGTTGAAAAATATCTGTTACTAAGTTGCTGAGTATAAAAGTATCAAAAAACTAGAAAAGCGTAAATTGGTAGGACATCGCCAATTCTTGGGGAAATTTTTCCAGAAATTTAGAAAATTCTCATGTGGCTACAATTTCATCAAAATGAAAGTAGTACCTACTTAGAGTTTTAAAATTGAAATTGCCATTTTGAATATTTATAATCATCTTATCGATTTTGAGGTTCGTTAGTTCACGTACAAATATTCAAGCTCCTAGCATATATTAAGTACCTACACAAAACCATTCATGCGGCATAGAGTGAAAATCCGTTACATTGACGTATAAACAAATTGGAAAATCAGTGATAAATTTAGAAGCCATTTTCCAAAAATTCATATGCAACCATTTTGGTGTATGAAGCTAACAGTTTTTCTTTTAAGGGGTATAGCGAAGTAAAAAGTTACCTAAATTACTGTTCAAAGTAAGAAGTGGAATATCTGAATGGAGATGAAACAGATACTGCGAAAATTATTAAGTCTTGTCGTATTTTAAGTTGCTCTGAGCTTCGACCGTTCAAAAATTCGACTTAAACTTAGTTAATGTAATTTTTCTTGATTTTATTTTTTGGTATTGCTTTTCCTTTTCCAAATTTTTTAGATCTTATTTTTATATTTTCTTGTCTGACATATAATCGAATTTTAAAACCAACGTGTGATTTGATTATTTTTGTTCTTAAGAAGAAAAAACTTAACTGAATTTGTCTAATTACACTTTTAGTGGTCAAATCAAGAAATGTACCAATTCTACTGAATATCGGCCAATATCATCTACCTTTTCCCTGTCCAAAATATTTGAGAAATTACTGTATTATCAAATTGAATATTATTTGGATCACATCACTTAATCATAAAATTTTCAATAATAATTTAGATCTATGATAAGCTGTAAGAGAGCAATACTTAAAATTAGTGATGATATAAAACAGGGAACAGTGATTAGTTTACCGTATTGATCCTACTAGAATTTTTAAAGCCATACTCGAAAGAGTTAATTACAAAGGATTTAATTAATAACACTGGGGAAGAGTGATTCTGCGGCACGGGGAGTGATAGCCGATTTAGAGTAATTTTAGACCTCTAAATAAGAAAATAATATCGTTTTTTCTAAATTGGCTCTCGTTTTTAGGATAAGAAAAACCTACTTATAATAACATAAGGATGTAGAAAATATATTAAATATATATTAAGACCTTTATTTGCAAATACAAATTCCGTTATAAATGGTATTTTATATAGCATAAATTACATGAAAATAAAAAATACTAAAATAATTATGCAAAACTTTTTCTGTATGGCAATCTGCTGTGTTTTTCGGCAGGACAGTCCCTTTGTAAGGTCCAGCAATAGTTCGCCATCATATGGCCGTCCCACCGCCCTTGGTACCTTTCCGCCATTATTCTCATGTTCTTTGTGGAACCGCTTTTCTTGCTTTTTACTGTAATCTCCAATGTTGTCAGGGAATTTGTGCAATTTAAAAAGTATTGTTTGACACTCATATTAGATCTTAATTTTTCAAAATTTTCAAGCATTTTGGCGGCTATTTCGGGATATTCCGCTACTTTTTGGATCCCCAAAAATTTTTGATAACTGATACAAAACTTGTCCAGGCATCAGATTCTATCTGAGTCATGGGTCATATAAAACTACAATCATTTATAAGGGCATGAGGATTTGTGTACCATCAAAGATGCTTGCTTTTAATTTGTCCATACTCACGCTAGGAAATGTATCGCAAATACATTTCAAATAATCACTACTCTTATTTAAGGCTTTGACGAACTGTTTCATTAACCTAGTGGTAGAAGACAAGTTTTTCCGCGGTCTATTAATGGTTCGTGAATAATGTTAGGTTTTACCACAGTCAAACTTTCTCTCAGCGACCTTTCTACTCCAATGTTCTTCTTTTGCACGACTGCCCCAAAGAGAGAGAAAGCATTAGTATTTAGTGTATCCACTTTGCACACCCAATAAAAAATTTACCATCTCTAAATCGACGCATACTGACCACTGAAGTTGAACAAATGAAAATTTTCTAAGACAAATTTAATATATTCTTATTCTTCATAAAGTTTTGTTGAGTATATCGGTATTGAACCTAATTGGTTACCAATACGCAGTAACACACATTGCAAACTCCTTTTTGAGCTATCCATGAAAAGTAACCACTCCTCTGTCGTTATTCCGGTAGACCCATAAATTTGAAAGTGCTGGAACTTGGTTACAATACACACTGAAGTAACGAAGAATATTTCCCTCTCTAATTCGGTAAGATGTTATTTTTACGCCTGGTTGAAGGCAATGTTTTCCCTTAAGTCCGGAGGCAAGAAATTCAGCTGATTTCTTTGAGAAAAACGCTAAAATGCAGCAATGCATCTTTCAAATTCACTTTTACTGTTGCTTTTATTTTGAGTGACTAACATTTCAATATCATCAGAGGAATCCGATGATAAGGTAGTAAATATCGGTACTGGCAAATCGTTACGGTGCGGTATTGCTGCTTTAGCCGATTTAAGTCAAATTTAAGTCCTTTGTGTCCAGTATCGGAGAAAATCGACACAAGCTTTACATACTTTATGCGGCACCTAATATTTATTCGGCTGTCAAAGTTTTTTCCAAAATATTCTTGGTAACTTGGTTTTCCGAAATCGTTAATGTTCCTTCGATGTAGTTGTTGCAAATTTTTACCATATGCAGTAAAAGATATCGCGATCGTAAATACAAAATTTGCGTGAAAGTTCAAGTTTTTCCAAAATCAAAAAAACAGAATTGTAAAAATTTCTTGATTGGGCGCAACTTGACCCGTCCGAATGCGATTTACCGCCTACATATCGTGAGCTCAAGATTCCAAATCAAACTGCCTTCCTTCTACCTTTCGACACCTTACTTATTCTCAGCTAGGCCTTAAAACTGCTATCCGTTGCTAATTATCCTTACCTTATTGTATTCAGCTCTAACTATACTGGAAGTAAAGCAGCAGCCTGTATGAAGGCACGGCCATTGCATTCCAAGCTTTTGGCTGATACAGTCTGCCGACTTCGAAGAAAACTCTCCCAAAAAATGCTGCTCTTCCAAGGAAGAGTGGGTTTGTTGGAGCAACTTTAATGTATAAAGGTCACTCGCTCGCTAAAAAAAAAAATCTAATCTAAATCTAAACCTGCAGCCGGCATATCTGTCATATAATATGTAATCTAGCCTTCATCTGCCCTTAATGCGTTCCTCAAGAATTGTGGCTATTTTGAACTCTCGGTTTAACTATCCTTTCTAATTACTCTATCGTAAATGATATTTCCATTTACCTATACTTGGCTGTAGCCACCGAGACTGTCGGTTTATCGCCGAGTTGTCAATAATGCTTCTCAACGCGAAGCATCCCATATTGATTGTGCTAGGTAGGATTACTTGAGAACCAGAGCCAACCCAATTAAATTAACTACACATCGCGTATTTACAATGATAATGTATACTAAATCACTGCAAGACCTAATGCCGCAAAAAAAAATGTTTTTTAGTTCCCCCAGTATAATCTACAGTATTTGAATTTTGCAAATCGGTAAATATATACGAATATGTTCTTGCTTTAGTAATTTAATTAATGGATTTAAATAAGTCTTTCACAATGATCTTAATCTTAATGCTTCCAAATCATAATTATAATAATAAAACTGAATTAGATACTTTTAGTTTTCTTAACGTGTTGGTCGTCGTTAGCTAATTGTTATAGTGACTTAGTTAAAAACTATGGCAATACATTTTATTCCACTCTCAAGGAAAAATTTTTCCTTCCTTCTGATAGAATTATTTACCTAAACCACATCTATTGACCAATACGGCATATGAACTTGACGCATGTAGTATAAAAAAGTCGTTAAACAATTATAGGCAATTACCCCGTACCTGCACATATATGATTTCAAAGAAGGATAATTTACCAATATACATATAAATGGGAAAATTATTACAGAGACGCTATATCTACAATTTCTTAAATAACAGAAGGAACCTATATTATTCTCTAATCTTATTGCAATTTTCACGTAATGATTACGGAAGTTAAACCTAAAAACTTGTAGCTTTGGTCCCACTTAAAATAAGTATCTGAGGGCAAGTTCAGAGCTGAGCAGTACAATTTCACAGAGACCGTCTCCATTACCAAATACAGTCAGAAGTCAGTCCTGCATATAAATGGGTTGATAACAATTCACTAACTTGCAAATTACGCTCTATCTACAGTTGGCTTGAATATTTCGGGACCGTTTCGTATCAAAATTTCTTTTTCTTGTGGAACATTAACAGAATTCGCATTTTGAATAGATTACAGAATTATGGAGATAGCTAATAGAGATTACGGGGAACATAGCAAAAACAAAAATTTTTATTGAAGGAATTAGTACCACATGTGCAATTCCCAATGAAACTGATAATCTATTTAGTAGTACGAATCACGAGTTAAGTACATTTTACTTTGCTGAGAGATTTTACAGAATTTAAAAATATCTCTATGTAAATTTTAATGACAACGATTTTAGTAAGTACTTAGCGAATTTATAACTTGCTTGGATAGGAAGGTTATTAGTCTGAATATCTTCAAATTACAGGAAAAGATATAAATTAACAACCGTGATAATCCACAGATTTGATCAGCACTCACTTCGGCCCATTCATTTTCAATTTTGGTTTCCATTCTTGTACTCCAATATTCCTTCGAACGATTTTATGAATAAATCTTAAAATTAAGAGTATTGGCATCCACTTTAATTACCAGATCCTAGAACGATAAGTTAAATAAAATCTTTGTAACAGGCGTAGACGCTGAATGATCTATGACGGCTGTTATATTTAGGCATTTGGATCGTGTCCATCCTCTGTAACACCGTCGCTCCCATTCGTCATGTATTATTTTTATATTGAATGAAAACGCTTTTCATAAAATTGTAGTTGTAAAAAAGCCTTCGAAGGACAAAGTTTCGGAATTTTCGTCTCCTATTCAATAAGAATAAGCTAACTCTTGTTAAGTTTAACATTAGTTCAGGGCGGGCATATAAGTCCTGAGCAATTTTAAAACCACTCTAGTGATAATCTGAGAGATACCATTCGGCCAGACCCTCTCCATCCTCACCTTGCCTAAAAGATGACTATCCAATTCCATTGTTTTCATCCCTGATGTCATCAAAACGCTCTAAAGCGAACTCAATGATTCAGTCCCTGTTCAATGACGGTATTCATCGAGGTGGCGCAATTATAGTGTTCTGTAGAATGGTTGTGGATATTACATTTTCTGTACTACCAATTCAATTTGAGGAGCATCGTACCCAATGGCGTGCCTTCGGTGGAAGAAAACTGTAGCGTCTTATATGCCTGCGCAATGCGAGGTACTGATCTCTTGAATATCGCTGCCAAATGCGGCAGCGATGGGTCCTTGAGGCCCGCTTAACGCTGTGCACTGATGCCCTAAATATCGCTGCTACGTGGGAAGCGGGACGTCCTGCGTGCGGAGCTTTTGGATGATCAGATGTCGATTAGGAGTCAGTTTACTGTTATCAAATTCCATAACTGAAAGAATGCGGTAGTTCTCAGTCCTTTTGAGGGAGATTGGGGCTAACGGAACGGTTATCTGTGGAGAGATTACAGTTATCAAATTCTGGACCTAGAAAGAGAGCGAAAGCATCGAGTCAGCTTGAGGGAGACTGGGAGCTGATGTCAGGTCAAACTGTAGCGACCTTGAAGGCCCAGACTGTCCCTCTGACTGTGATCTCAAGATGATATGCAGGAGGAATAAGTATGCTGCTGTTGTTTGCAGGTATCCAGGGTTGACGGCGGCTGGAAAATTGCTAACCGACCTATGTCGTCTTAACGGTTGCTAGAGGATGAATTACAATGCTGTTGTTGCACGCAGGATTTGCTTCCATTAGTCCTGACCCTGTCCATCCTTATCGGTTTTGATCCCAGAAACAACAACGGTGATGTGGGAGCTATAGTGGTACCCCACTGTTCCAACAGCAGATCGATTGCCCTTGTGGGAGGTATGAGAAAAGAAAATATATATTTTGGATCATTAAAAAAACATCACTTTTTTTTTGTTATGAGGTCCTCTGGGGATTTTTCTTTATTCAATGAAACTGTAGTTCGGTAGAGTGATTGTTTTTCTTTCTGTACAAATTCTTCTGAAGTGTGGATGAATTGACAGTTGACATAGACTATACAATTTTGTTGTTTTTTCAATTAATATCAACAGTAAAGTTAGAGCCTCCTACCTAGCTAAACTTTCCAACGTTCAGAAAAGTGTTACGAATTTCGAAATAAATTTTGGCAGTTTTACAAAGTGGTTGTTGAAGAGTTCAGAAATGTACGATCCGGCACAGACGCGTCGCCACAACCCTATATATACATGTGGTGATAGTACTGTCCCTTGGGGATTATTCCTATAACCACGGCTGCATTGTCGCAGGTATAAAGAGCTAGATTAAGCTAAACAGATGAAAGCTTGAAGCAGGGTTATCTTCTATGGTAACGCTTTACAATCTGTATGTAATTGTGGTGGGGGTGGTGGGGATAACTATGAATAGCACGTACAACCGTTGTTGACTTGATCCACTTTTCTTCAATAAATAACGTCTCAGGGGTAGGATATCAAGAAAGGTGCTTGTTTGGACCCCGTAGGAAATTACACCCCTTTGAAGTAGTAGGTCGAAGAATGTTCTTGACTGGAACTCTTCAGAGATTATGCTTCTTCAAGTAGGCAAGTCAAAGCACGTTCCTGCACAGGATCTTCACGGAGGTACTTTCACCTAGACGTTAGACCTTGTTGGAAGTAGAGCTTAAGAAATAATGAAGTTCTTAAATAATGAAAAATTTATTAAGAAAACCTTCTTCGGCTTTCGTTATAAACTTTATTGAACTGTTATTTTTGGATAAATAAACTTCGTAGGATACTTCCTTAGGTGCGCAAGCTCTACGGTGAACAATCTTAAAACTGATTTACTTTATGATTTGGTCTAGCTAGGATCTTTGCTTCCGTGAGAATAAATTGATCAAAACTGACTTAAAAAACTCATTGTTTTCATTTTCGCTTTCTTATGCCTACTTACAAAAACTTAAAAAAGAATGCATTTACGCTGCAAAAAGTAGAAATAACGGAACAGACGAATTTAGAAGCGTCCCCAATGTTCAGGTCGATACAGCGGTTAAATATTTAGATTGCATTTTGTATTCAAGTTTGCTCACGTCGCCACATTACTCCGCTGCCAGCGAAACCAATGTTTCAGCGAAATCGTAAAGGTACTTTTCTGGTTCGTCCAGCCCGAGTGGTACGATGCGGAATCACAGTGGAGCCATCCGGCAGAAATCTAATGTGCCGAGATACTGTAGTTGTTCGAGGTGCTACGACGTGATTCGTATTTTGAATTTTGGGGTTTTCAGATGTTGGTCGAGTATTTTCTTGGGTTGTAACCAAAAAACTTTCAGCAACGGGTTGAACTGATATGTTTTCATCTTGTGTAGCGTGAGTGCTGTGATATTGTTCTGGACCATCAACACTCGACTCGGAAAAGCAAGGTTTGAGAATATATTTAAGGAAATGTTACAATCTTTATTCCAGATCTTCAGCGAAAAAAACTTTTCCTGGCGCTTCAGCACTTCGAACGGACCTTCATAAGGAGATTGAGGCGTAGCTCTAGTAGCGTCAGTTCTAATGGAAACGTTCGAACATTTATCGAGTTTTTGAATTTGAATAGGACTTGACGAGAATGGTTTGATGCAGGAATTGGCATGATATCAACGAAAACACTACGCAAAGAGATGACGAATTCACTATGAGGTTGAATTTTCGAGTTTTGTATGAAGTCACTTGGTATACGTAAATGTTTCTCATATACAAGTTCTGCGGGCGCTGCGAGGAATTCCGTTCTGAAAGTAGTTCTGAGTCCTAAAAGAACGAAAGGCAAAACTCTGGACCATGACTTTTCTTGATAAGCCATAAATGAAGCTTTCAGCGTTCTATGCCATCTTTCTAAGAATCCGGTGGATTGAGGATGGTAGGCCGTTGTCCTATTGCGTACGAAACCGAATTGCTTAGATAGTTCAGTAAATAGCACTGATTCAAAGTGTGATCCCTAGTCTGTAATTATTGTTTTGGGTACCCCAAATCGGGATATCCAACTTGGACACAGAGCATCCGCTACCATTTCAGCATGCATATCAGCTATGGGAATTGCCTCAGGTCATCTGGTAAATCCATCGATGATAGTGCGGCAATATCTAAAGCCTTGTGAAGGAGGTAGCGGTCCTATTAAGTCTAGATGAATGACTTCAAAGCGATCTGAACATTCCTGGAATGTTCCCAGGGGACTCTTGCAGTGGCGAGAAATTTTACTTCGCTGACATGCTAAGTATGCGCGAGACCATGAATTGACGTCCTTGTTGATAGAAGGCCAGAGATATTTTTCAGTGACCATTTTGTTGGTTGCTCGGATGCTGGGATGTGCCAAGCTGTGGATTGAAGTAAAAATTTGTTTCCTAAAATCTTTTGGAATGTATGGCCTGGATTTGATAGAAGAGATTTCGCAAAACAATAAATTATCTGACCCGAAAATTGGAAATTTCCTAAACCTATATTGAGAATCTTGACGGAGTTGTTGGAACTCAGTATCTTCAGCTTGCCTTTCTGAGATTGATTCGAAATTCACAGAACCGATCAGATGTATGTCGTCAATTCTAGAAAGGGCTTCAGCAACCACGTTATCTTTTCCAGGTACATGTCTGATATCTGTTGTGAATTGGCCAATATAATTCAGGTCCGCAATTGTCATGGAGACGCTTTTTCGGGATTTTGTCGAAAAGCGTAGACTAGGGGCTTATGGTCCATGTATAAGGAGAAGGAGTGTCCTTCTAATAAATACTGAAAATATTTGATTCCTTTGTAAGCCGCCAGAAGCTCCCTATCGTAGGTACTATAGTTTCGCTGAGCACTATTTAATTTGACTGAATAAAAGCCCAGCGGCTGCCAGCTTTCGTCAATTTTTTCGTTGCACTGCTGCTCCAATGGCGGAGTCGGATGCGTTTACCCGAAGGGATAAGTCGGCCGACAAAAGCCAAGAGAGCTGTTTGCGCCAACTGACTTTTCACTGAGGCACCTCGTCAGATCAAATGATTCGCCTTGCACATTTTTTCTTGGGACCTCTGAGATATTGGTTAAGTAAAATTTGAGCCTCTGCGGCGTGCGGTATAAATCTGCGATAAAAATTTATCATTCCTAAAAAACGTCGTAATTGTTTCACTGTTTCTGGCAACTCGAAGTTTACTATCACCTCGACTCACTCAGGAGAGGGCTTAACGCCCTGAGGTGTGATGAGGTGTCCCCAGAATTTCACCTCTTCTTTCATGAACGTGCATTTCTCACTTCTCTGTTCATAAAAGACCAAATTATTGAAGTTTCTTGAAAATGAGTTCTAAATGGTTGTAATGTTCTATTTTGAGGTAATCATAATGTCATCTAGATAAACAAAATAGAACGAAAATCCTCTTAAGACTGTATGAATAAACCTTTGAAAGGTTTGAGCTGCGTTAGAAAGACCAAACGTCATTCGTGTAAACTCAAAGAGTCCAAACGGCATGCAAATGGCAGTTTTTGGAACATCTTTGGAATCAATGGGAATTTGGTGATAAGCTTTAGTAAGATCTAAAGTTGAAAAATAATTACAATTCTGCAAGTCGGATACGAAGTCATGGATTAGCGGAATTGGGTAATTAACAGGGAAGGTACGAGAATTTAAACGTCTGTAGTCACCACATGGTCTCCACTCACCATTTTTCTTTTTAACAAGATACAATGCTGAGGACCAAGCGCTATCCGAAGGTCTAAAAATTCCTTGCGATAACAAGAACTCAAATTCCTTCCTGGCGTCGGCTAACTTCTCGGGAGAGAGGCGTCGAACTTTTGAGGAAATAGCTGGACCATTTGTAAGTGACTGTGTGTACCACTGGCTTAACAAAACCGGTTTCCACAGTAATTGATCGATACTCACGCAGTAGTTTTGGAATTTGGAGGTCAATTTCTGAACTGATGAGCACAGAAAGACTTGAATGCTGGCATAAGGCATGTTGTGCGACCGATCTCAATTTGGTAATAAGGTCGGTCAAGGATTCCTTCTTGATGTCCACTATCAGCCCATAGTGACGAAGGAAGTCCGCGCCTAAAATTGGTTTGGGGACGCTTGCGATGACGAACTGCCAAGTGAAAGCTCTGCGCAGCCCCAAATCTAATGATAAGGTTTTGCTGCCATATGTGTGAATTGGTGATGAATTTGCAGCCACCAATTCAAAGCTTGCATTGGGAAAACGATCTAATGAAAATTTTGGAATCACTGACATGTCCGCTCCTGTTTCGACTAAGAAATGTCTATGTGTAGATTTATCAAATATGTATAGACGACTATTTGTTGTGCCACTTCCTCCTGTCGTCATAGAAGGAGGGCCGTTTAGTTTGCCGAATTGATACTACTTGAGGAGACACTAGTGTCTTTAAAATTACAGGGAGATAAACATTTTTGAGTATTCGTCCCAAATTTTCTACGATACCAGCAGTAACTGGAATCTCTACTCGGTGACTTGTAACTGGATTTTGACCTGTGTCTGGAGTTTTCTCTATGAGATCTACTTCTCTATGGAGCGACAAGGATTTCTCGTCCAATTTCGAGAGCTCGTTGACTTAGGTCCTGAACTCCTCACTCCTTGATCCTGAATTTTGGGGACGGACGTGACAGCATAAATCTCGCTCCTTATACTAACCTCGGCAATTTTGTCGGCACAACCTGCCAAAGCTTCCAATGTACCTGGATTGTACGCTAAGATGGCCTGCATGTGAGCAGGTAATCATTGCGACCAGAGGGATTTCAGTATACGTCGTTGAGTTTGCTCCTGCTCAGAGATCGCATTTCAATAAGCAATTGAGAAGGTTGCGAATCTCCTAAGGACAGTTCAGTGAGAAGCTGCTTCAATTTCTGGTTTTCGCTGCCAGAAAGCCTGTAAATTAATTTTTCCTTAATTCTTAAATATCTGCCACAGCTGGGAGGATTAAAAACAATGTCACTTATGAGGCGAATGACTCCTTCATCGAGAGCACTAATCACATGGGAATATTTAGATCTGTCCTGTGTAATTTCCGCGAGCTCGAACCGAGACTAATGCTGGACGAACCACAGATCAGAACAACTCCTCCAAAAGGTACCATCTTTACTGACACGGCACTTAAACCCAGAGGAGAAGCAAACGACGAGGAGACACTTGAGTTGAGAGGCGTTTCCTCACCTAAAGAATCCTGATTCCCACCAACTGGCTTATTCGCTGGATCGACTGTTTAAGGATCAAAGGGATTTTCCAAGATTTTTTTAACTAATAACACAAAAAAATGTCTTTTCAAACAAAGCTGCGACGTGCGAAATTTAGAAAAACCCACTACTCGAACCCACGATCTGCTGTTCATAAAACCGAGTTCTTGCCACTACACCACGATCACCTTAAGAATAGGCACACAGTTTTTGTTTAAATTAAAAAAAACCACAATCTTTCAATTCACACAAAGAAAATGTTTTTTTGCTATTATTTATAGATATCTACATTCATAGTTTCTTCAATTCAATTTCACAGAACAATAAATACAAAATAATCCAATTTAAATTACAAGCCCAACTTCTAGAACTTTTATTTAAACCTTGCACCACCATACAAAAAACTACGATCGCTGTTCAACCGATTTACAGATTTCAAGATAAAACTTAGATTTCAAATTTTTTTTTTAATGATTTCGATAAATTTGCTACCCGTCGCGATCTAAGGCTTTACTTCGACTGTATCTAATCTCCTTTCCTTTCCAATTTTTCCAGCTTCGGAATTTTCTAGAATTTTCACCTATTAATTATCGGTAAATTCATCATCTGATTAAATTCAAATATGTATATGGTAACGGTCCAATAAATGTTTAAGACAGAAAATGTGTCTTTCTCTGTTACCATATCTGTTTCAATTTTAATATTGGCCATTTCATTTCTCAAGTTTATGGGATCTGATCATCGATGTTTTATAGCCTCATTCGATGATAATGAAATACTAACTTGACGAGAAAATTGAAATTGTAAATAACGAGTGTTGTGTTGTATGGTGGTGGCACAAGTAAAGCTGAATAAGTATACAAAAAACAAAATCTAAGATTCATGGAATTATAAAGAAAAACAAATAAAAAAAGAGGAAAACACAATGCCTTTAGATAAGTACAAACAAAATAAATTAATATTAAATATGATGTTTTATGTGCCTTCCATTTACTTATTAGGCTGAATGGTCGCAGAAACTTCTTCGCGGAACATCGATCATCGTGGACGGAGGTCAAGAAAAGGAATCGAGAATTGCAAAAAAAAAAAAAACTTTGTGCAACGTAAATGCTTACAGAGAAAAATTAAGTGTAAAAGATAAAAGAAAAGAAAATCTACCAAATGTGATGCTTAATAATATTATATAATAACATAATTGAAATATTTTAATTAATATAGATTGCACGTCTGACCTTATCGTTTGTACAATTCTTCTATAAAGCTGCTATGTTGCTACGAATCCAGTGCCGTTTGTTTAGCATTCGTTCCGGAATCAGTCAGGCACTTGTTGCCTTCTCCCTCGTTACAAAAACTCGAGTGGTGTCGAATCTGTGTGTTGTGTCCACACCGCTTTAATTGAGGCAGCAATTGGTAAGATTGCATGGTTTTCACAACGATGGTTGGGCTGACGGGCAACCGTTGAAAGCTCTGGATAACGTTTGATTACCCGAATGGATAATTGTTGATAAACTGAGTATTGGTTGCGCTGTCGGGCAACCGATGGAAGCTCTGGCTAAACGTTGGAGTTACTGGCTGTTAGTTGCGCTTACGGGCAACCGATGAATGATCTGGATAAACGTTGGGCCCCTTTAATGTTCGAGGAGGTGGAGAAGCACCTGCTCCGATGACGCTCATCGATTTTTCAGAGGTTGTTCCTCTGGCCAAAGCTTTAAACCTTTCTTATAAAACAACTGCAATCAAGTCGGGGTCACCAATTGTGGTTATAGTACTGTCAATAAAGTTTATAACGAAAGCCGAAGAAGATTTTCTTAATAAATTTTTCATTATTTAAAAACTTCATTATTTCCTAACCTCTACTTCCAATAAGGTCTAACGTCTAGCTGACAGAACCTCCGTGAAGATCCTGTGCAGGAACGTGCTTTGACTTGCCTACTTACAAAAACTTAAAAAGGAATGCATTTACGCTGCACAAAGTAGAAATTAGGGAACAGACGAATTTCCCCAATGTTTAGGTCAATACAGCGGTTAAATATTTAGAGTGCATTTTGTAGTCAAGTTTGTTCGCGTCGCCACATACATATATGTATATTCGACAAGCCTCTTCAATAATTTCAAGAAAAACACTATGAGGCTTATATGCCGAAATTCGTCGTATTCATATGTATTACGTCTGGATAGAATTTAGAATGAAGGCACAAGCAGCACTAACTACTCCGCCAGTCACAGAGACGAACCCTAAGATGATACAAGTAAATCGACGTCGAGAGATTTCGCTATCGCTTCTGTCTCTGCGTTCAAATATACAAGAAGTTTCGGCACTTTAATACTGACCAAGTTTTAACCACACAAATTATCTTTCTTGCATTAATCACCGTATACTAAATGCTAATTTGATTCCACGAGAAACATAGGATAAAAACGTAGCTCGTCATTGAAATCTGTTTGTGTAAGAAATTTTAAATTCCTTCACGATATAATTCTTCTTCAATTAATTCTATGTACCCTTGGGGATGCCAATCTACAGCTTACCTTGCAGTGTTCATATAAATCAGTTCAAAGTATGTGAATAATCCAATTATTGTTGATTTTCTATTTTAAATTTGATAACGTCAATCCCGTCTACACCTGATCAACTCTAAAGCTCTTTGCTTGAGGATCAGTATAAGCAGCAAATTTTAAGAGTTAGATTTAAGTACGTAGGGGCCTGTGCAGACGTAAGCCTTGCATTCACTGCGAACTGAAACATCAATTATAAGTACCCGTTCAATTTACTGCCTTTTTATGTTTAGACTTTTACTTAAGTCTAGAATCATTCTGGGATTATGGTTCCACACGTTGTCTCAGCCAAGCCCATCTTGTTTAGCTGATAACGCAAGCAATGGCCTGAGAAGAGCTCAGTGATTTTTTAAGCTCTGTTCTCCTGCGGAGAAGAATATCTTTAATTTTTCCGTCAGAGGTGTCGATAAACTTTTTTGCCTGAAGAATTTCTTGTAGTAACTATCCCAATAAAATTATTTTTGTTTTTATTCCATTTATTTAGGGCAGCTCCGAGGTACGATTTAGAAGTGAAAAAAATGGCTGTGGTCGAACGAAGGGAGTTTTCGCTCCTCTTTTGCCTAGGCCATCAGCAAACTCGTTGTCTTTATGGCCCTCATGGACACGAAGATAACTCGTCGAAAATTTTTTAAGAGTTTGCAAACACTTTCAAACTATCCTTGACTTAATAGTGATGAACTTTAAAGCCTTGAGTGGAGCAACTTGACTATCCGAGAGGATATTGAAGTAGCATTCTTCTATGGCCAATACCTCAGCTTAGAATACGATAGGGGTAGAGGCCAGAGCCTTTGAGATCTGGAATCTGGGAGCTTATTTAGAAGATAGCTTTATACACGGACCAAACAATTATAATTAGTTCAAAATTGTATGACTTAAAAAAGTATCCATAAAACAATGAAACTTAATAATCATTAGCAAAACAAGTTTACTATTTTATTTCCCAAAATCATATCTTGAAGCTGTAAAATATAATATACAGACTATAAAGCTAACTTCATATAAAAAACAAATAGAACAAACGCAAATTGGAATCCATTACATATTTAGCCGCTGCAACGTTATATGTTTGTACAACGGTGTTTCAGTTAGGAATATCTTGTATTCTGTATATCGTGATGAAATTTACGTAAGCATAAGGGATACCTGAATATGAAATTAAAGGCGCGTCGAACTTCCTCAACAATTTCACAAACCCTCAACTCATTAGATGTGAAATCGCTTAAAATCCATAGACTACAAAGTCTTCCATAAATTTGCCTATCCCAAGTAAACATACTATTGAATATTACCACAAAGCTATTGATTTGATAGAGAAAAAACTTGAAGTAATTTAAATTAAGAATTAAATATAAGTTTATAAATATCTGCCGAGATAATGATCTATGGATAGATCCTTTTGAATACAGTCAATAGCATCTTTAATCAGGCTAATTCTGGTCTTGTATATATGTATGTTTGTTCACATACAATTAAGAATAATCTGAGTAAAAGTTCATTAGTGAATATTGAAAATAATGCCCGGCCGAGGATAGATCCTTGTGGTACACCCAAAAATACATGCACAAACGAAAACTGAGAGATGTTAGATAAAAAAAAACTGCTCTTAAAGTTTTTGTCTCTACGTTTCTCCTCTTAAAGAATATTTACTTAAATTTGGTACTACACGGTTAGAAATATTTGGATGAAACTAATACTTCCTTACGAAAAAATTGTATACAACTGATATCCGAATAGTTTAACTGTGCATTATATTAAAAATGTATAAATTTTATACTGAAAATGCATTTTAAAATTTATCTGATCACCGGATTAATTTAATAACACTTCATATAAGAATGTTTAATACATTTCTCTGATTAAATATATAACCAGAATTGGATACAATGAATTTATACTTTCATAATAATTATATGCTACGTCTTGATAGTATATAATTGTTGCATACAAATCTTGTATAAATAATATGTATATTATGTATAAAAATCTTCTATACATAAATATGTATATTATTTATATGTAGATTTCTATGCAACAATTTTATACATACTATCAATAAATAGTTAGTCCGTGTTAAAAGCTTATATAGCTATGTAAATAAATTTTAAATTATTCTGCAGGAAAAAAAAGATGTAGGTATAAACTTCAGGATACATTTATTTATTTATTTTAATATATAGCTACAAAAGAGATAAATTTGTCAATCAAAAATAAAATTAAGATACATATATGTGCATACACTTATTTAATTAACTTTCGTTCTTCAATTCCTTAACTAAATAAAGCTTTCCATTTTTTCTTGATATTGCTGAATCACAAATTTGCGCATTATCGCAATCGGATAACTTAACAATACTATCTTTTGTATTAGATCTATCTAAAATATAGGAATTATGAAACTTATCATAATAAAGACTTGTAAAATGATTACATAGATAAAAAACTGATTGCAGTAATGTATAATGTGATCAATTTCAAAACAATCTTTCGATGAAAAAAAAATTAAGAGTCCAGGCCGATAATGTCCAAAATGCTCTAACCAAGATATTTTTAATATTCTATACGTTTTTGTGTAGTTTATGGTGTTTAATATTAATTTAAATCTTTCAAAAATTTGAGTGCTTAATTCAGTGGATTTTCCGCATTTTATATTTGTATCTGCGTTAAAATATTGGCAAAAATGCGCAAATTGTTGTTGATATCTTAATGATATGGCTTTACAAATATTTATGTAATTTTTAAATCGGTTGCAAAGTTCTTTAAATACCTGATGTTTTGCTTCGTACCTCATATTGGAAACTTGGCTTAAGGGACCCAATTTTAACAAAACCCCAGGGTAATGGGTGAGGATGTGATGTTTGGAAATAAGGCGTCTTTTAAATTCATTTTTAATCAAAAATAAATGCTTTTCTATCATTTTACGTAAATAAGATACATTTTGAATACTTATTTTATTGGCGAAAGCTAATTCCAAAATTCTTAGTATAGTAATTATGCCTTCCCATTTTGCTGCCATTTCATTTGTAATTAAGTCTCCAAAATAAAAGGCAAATGAATTATTAAACACCAGCACTGGGAGGCCGAAAATGAGAAGGAATCATTACTTATTATAGATGTTGGTAAAGTTTTTCTAAATGAATATCCAAAATTAAATGAATGTATACTTTCATTAATCACATTATAAGTAGTTATTTTGTTTGACACAAGATCGCTTAATAAGGCCGTAATAATGTATGGTACAACACCCTCCAACAAGTCATGCATAGGGTCAACACCGCCGTTATCAAAAATATTATAGTATTTTAAATCATTTAGAATGGTAAAAAATCGTATTCCTTTTTTTGAATATAGTTCCTTGGACTTCCTTATAAGATTGTGTTCTTGAAGAGTACGAAGCTTAGAGGTATCTTCCTTAAAGGAATTTTGTATATCATTTCTGTGGATTTCGCAAAACCTACAGAAATGGTTAGAAGAAAAGCTTCCTGCGAATCCTAAAATTAAATTTGCACCCAAATTATCACAAGTTAGTGACACTAAATTTCCAAAATAAATAGAAACCCCGAACTTGTATGCCCTCAGTCTCAAATTATTTAGTATTGGTTTTAAAATGTCGTTGTATCCGTGTTCTTGTTTTATGTCATTTAGATTAACCAAAGAAACTAAATTTATAAATTTCAGATTTGACAAATACTTTTTTGGTATATTTCTAATTGTAAAGTACACTGCGCCTAGTTTGTGTAAAGTTTTTCTACTTCCCAATGGATTAGTACATTCGAAATCATCATAATATAATTGAATCTGTACTGTACTTTTGGTAATGTTATTCTTTTTACACGTTGAACCACAACAAAATCCAGACAGATTGTTAGAAGAGCATTCATGGCTACTTTTAGAAAAGATTTCGTAAAAAGTGTCATTTTCAAATAATGCCGCTATCGACTTTATAATAGAAACATAGATAAATTTCTTTTTAATTAAACATTTTTTGTATTTCTTTGATTTGCGACAATATTTTCTATCCCACCGTGTTCCAAGAGCTATTTCCCTAGGCTCAACAAAACCCTGAGAACTATTGAAATACTTCCTTCTTTTATATTTAGAAGAAAATTTTTCAAAAATTTCCCCGCTTTTCCTTTTCAAAATTTTAATTGATTAGACACATTTTCTGGGGAGTTTTTGTAAGTTTGTGTGAAGAAATTTTCGTCACTTTGGGAAATATTATTAATAAGTTTAGATGTGGAGGATAAAATGATATCAATACATCAGTAGTAGCCTCTGGTAAACCAATACTCATCAAATCATTAAGATAGAGATTCGCCGATTCATCACAATCTGGGATTTTGTTACAATTAGACTCATGAGGATTAGTGTTGTTGTAATTAATATTATCATTTGTTAGGTACAGAACATTTACACCGTCCATTGAAAGCCCCGTATTAGATTAATAATTTAAAGTTCCAATTTCATTTTCTGTAGTTTGGATTCGTTTTACTTTGGAGCACTTTAAAGCATGTTTTTTTTAGACCGGAGTAGGTACATATTAAAGGTACTTTGGAAATTTCGATTAACTATACACGACAAATTTAAAAATATAGAATCTGACAAATTATGAACTAGTCTTAAATGCATACAGATTTTGGACATTATTGGCGACGTTACGCCGTAATTAAAGCAAAAATAAGCCATTGTGAATAAAATTATTTTGATTCTGTTCTAAAAACTAAATATATTTATTTCCAGTATTATTCTATGAAACTTTAATTACTTCTTCTCCATTGGCTTTTTAATACCAAATATTTATCTTTGACTGTTTATGTCAGAGGAGCCGGTATTTTATATATATAATTCTGAATAAGGCTCGAGAACAATTTTAAATTGGTGTCATATTCTATACCAAATATAAAATGTAACTTAAAGACTAGATCAAAGGCATGCAATACATTACATTCCTGGCTTGGGATAATATGTCCATCCAATATTATGAGATATTGCGAAATTGCAGAGTTCGATGTTCCCACGGCGATTATGTGGGGAGATTTCCCAGCTGAATCCTTCAGATATTCAGTTTCGGCCAAGGCAGGCTAAAATATGAAGAATTGTGTACTATTCATAAATTATTTAAGAGAAAAAGCTGGATTGTACTTACATTTTTAAATAGGATTAATTCTTGTGCAGCATCTTCGTCTGTAAGCCGTCTTATTATCTTTTTTCCATTTGGTGGAGGAGGTAGAAGTCTCAACAAATTCAAAAGAGACATGAGTGCATGAATGCCAATCTAAAAAATACAGAATTTTGCTGTGATTTTGCAAAATTTTAATCAACAAATATTGATGTCTTTACCTTTTTCTCTCTCACCCTCGGTATACAAAGTCCTTTTTCCGGCCTGCTTCACTGCAGTATATATAATGAATTGATATTGTGACCAGTCCGTAAAAATAGATTGAGAATTTCTATACGACAGCTCAAATCTTAGTTAATCTGTTGGACATACATAGACATTGTGTTGTATTGAAATATTTATTATTAAATGGGGTAACAAAATTAGTCTAATATAGGTACAAACCAAATTTGGACAGACAAAAAAACATATGCTGGCAATTTTCTCTTCTGTATACTAGAGTCGTTTTCAATATTTTTTTTTCTACAGTTTCGATTTCGTTGGGCAAGACCAAAGTTCGTAAATTCTCCAGATCCTTGTAAATTTCTTCTAGATCATCATCTCATCGCTGAAAGTTTTGTTAATCAAATCGGTATCAAGCAATTCAAGTCCTTTTCTAACTTCCTGTTTCTTTACTCTGTCGTTCTTTAATTTATTTTGCAAGAACCCGGTAGACGCGTGGTTGACTAATAGCTCCTAAAACAATTAAAGTTTTTAATTCCCAAAAAGAGAAGCTAGAAGGAAATTATAAGTTCAAGATGATTTTCGCCTGATGATCGTAAACATGGAAAATTGTCTATGGAGGCGGATGCCGCAGAAACTAATCATGTTTGTC
>CAWVNZ010003077.1:0-47550 GCA_963930735.1 Dioctria linearis
GGAATTCTGCAAAAATTTCTTGGTTTGTTTCTTTTTGAGGCCAGCCCGTCCCTTTAACTCGTACAACGAATTTGTCTGCCTGTATATTTATTTATATATTTCTTTTTTACTATTTTCGACACTCTCGTAGACCCACTTTTCATCATGACAGCGAGCTAAAATTTGGCACACAGGCTCATGTTGCGTGACAATTGAATCTATCAAAATTTGAACCGGAAGTTTCCACAGAAAACCCAGAAAATCGGGAAAAATAATTTGAAAATTTGGTAAAAATTTGATTAGTGATAAATCCGTTTCCGGAAAAATGCAGAGGTTTCCGGAATTTTCCGACTTTTCCGGTAAAAAAGTTTTCTGAATTATGCAGGATCAACTTCCTTATCAACTGGCATCATTACTTTCTCTCCTGGTGAAAACTTGCAGAAAAAATCGAGGAAAATTCATGTCAAACGCTTTTCCGGAGTTTTTCCGACCAAGGAAGCGTTTGAGCGTTTTGCAACCTAAGACAAAGTTGTACAGCGAAATGAGTTGCATAAAGTTGCTTTTGTGGAAAACTCCATGAAAAACCCGGAAAAGCGGGAAAATCATTGGAAAAATTTTCATCGATATGATTAGTGATAAATCTGTTTCAGGAAAAAGGCAGAAAATCAAATAAGTAAAAAACGAGTTTTCAAACAAAAATGAGGCCAAGCCGCATGAAAAAGTAGAAAATAAACTTTTCTTCACACACAGAGGTGGACTCAGATTTTATTCGCTGACAATCACCGATATATTTCAGTATGATCAATCAGAGGTAATAAGTGATTTGATTCATGAAGAGAAAGAATATTCAAGAGAAATGTCCCAATAAAATAATCTGAGTCCACCTCTGTGTGTGAAGAAAAGTTTATTTTCTGCTTTTTCATGCGGCTTGGCCTCAGTTTTGTTTGAAAACTCGTTTTTACTTATTTTTTGTATTGAAAATAATGTAGATTTAGATTCAAATTTAAGTTTATTAAAGGGGTTAAGGTGCAATGTTATTACATATCTTAGTGCTGTAAAACCCATCACGGCAAATCCGAAAGTTTTGGAGGCGAAGTCAAAAATAACACAAATGGCAACACCTGCAAGTCATAGTAGAGTCGAGACTTAACAAGCGCGCGTGACAGACGTCTTAAAAATATATAGCCATTCAGCGTTCATTGTTGTGTCATATAAAAACCGCTTTTCCCGACCCATTGGAATGATAGTGTAACAGTACTAAGAAGGGTGGATAAACAAACTACTAAAAAACTTAATCTAAACACATAATGTGAAATGTATACATATGTAAAATATTTATATAAAAATAAAAAAAAAAATATATATATAAAATTAAGGATATACAAAATGAAAAATTAAAGAAAAATCACAATTAGTTAAATCATAAACTAAAATTTCTGAAACTATATGAACTAGATCATTGCCAGGACCCCCCCCCCCCCCTACAAAAAGTGAAGCATTTTTAAGCATTAACAGTGCAACTGTATGCCATCCACCTCCGAAACCTATCACTCGAGCTCACACGTTGAGCATCAGCTGGTAAACTATTCCAAGGGCACGAATAGCTCGAACGAAGTAAGAGTCCTCTATTACAAAATGTTGAAACCTAGGTATTAATAAATTAAAACGACAGCCAGAGTATAGAAATTCTAGTTGATTAAAAATATACCCAGACTTTTTGGAGTGTATAATTGTATGAAGGGTTGCAAGAAGAATACGCTTTAAATATTCCTTCAGGGGACAACCAAGCATATGGTTATCATGCGGTGAAACTTGATCAAATCTTCTTAGACTGAACACGAACCTCGTATAGTCTCATTGAATGCAACTGTTAGTTTCATCCATGTAGGAAAAAAATAGACAGCTAGCTGTAAAGTAGGGCAGAAGCAGTGACTTTATTAGCATTGAGCGAATGTTAAAGGTAAAATTGCAGAAGACAGCTACAGTCGCCGAAGACATCCATAAACTTTTTCGAACATATGATTAATCTGATCACAGCATTTCATCCGGGAGTTGAAAAAATCTCGAGGATTCGCACACGTTCAGTAAATGGTAGAACTTGATTATTAAAGAAAACAAGGGGGAAAAAAATACAGGCGATAAATCAGAAACATCAAACAGTCGTCGATAAAATGGAATGCATTGATATTTTTGGGGGTTCAGTTGCGAATCATTACTAGTCACCCAATTCGAGACATTCCTCAAATCAGAGTTTAATCGTTCAATGCAATCCTCCACTAGACCAATATACCTATATAAAGAGATCCCTGAGGAACACCACGAGTAAGAGGCAAACTATCATAAAAACTGTCCACTATCCTTATCCGCTGCAATCTGTCAGGGAAAACTGCCGATAAGGGAAAGTGCAGTCGAATGAAACTGAGAATTAGTAGTATAATTTCAAGATTGTAAACGAGACCAATAAAAGCGGCAATATCACAAAAAGATGAAAGGGACGGCAAAGTACTTGAATACCGAGAAGTGATAAAACCCTAAGAAGTCGTAAACAACCCCGTCGCCAGAGGATAATGAGTGAAGAAGGTCACGGAAAAAGAGATTTAGAAAAATAAAGGTGTTCTTATGCATAAGACGTGTTTTCTTTTTCAGTAGATATTTTTGCTGATAATTATACTCTTACAGTTCAGAAGTGGGATAAACCTAAGCGCGAAAAAAAAAATATAAAAGCGTAATTTGTGTTTCGTGTGCTTTTAAAATTCCGACTTATTGGAGCTACGAACATTTTTAAGTGGTGACCGCGACATAAAGTGTGAAGTGCGGAAATGGGCCGATACAAAAGACAACGATCAAAGAGCTCGAGCTCGTCAACCTCCTCTAAAAGCCGTTTCAGTGTTGAGCATGGTGGAAATAGTTTTACGCCGACGCGGCCCGCGGAGACAATCTCCCAGGAGATTAACTGCTAGAGAGGATGTAATTCAAACAAGTGAAAGTGAAAGTTCTAGACGCATAATCGGCTAGAAAAATTAGTGGAAACTCTTTTGAGTAAAGAGTCAAGTGTAAATAATCAAAACACTGATAAACAAATCAGATACTCTATAAAAAGTGATTGTATCCCCGAGTTTAAGCCGGGTAACCCCAATCTATCAGTTAAGAAGTGGTTGGAAAAGATCGAGCAATTGCAGGCATTAACGAATGGGATACAAAAACAACAATTTACCATATGCAGAATCGCTTAAGCGGATTAGCAAGGACATGGTATAGTAATCTCAGCACTTACGATCGTACCTGGAACGAATGGAAGGAGTTGATGAAAAAAACCTTTCCTGATCATCATGACTTCGCGGGAACCTTAAGAAAACTTGTAAACCGTAGGAAGGAAAGTGATGAAAGCATGGTCGAATATTACTTCGCCAAGATGGATCTTATCCAAGCTTGCAAAATATCAGGGAAAGATGCGGTATCCTGCTTGATAGACGGACTAAATAATATAACAGTGCAGACTGGAGCACGAGCAGGACGTTATGAGGACACCCGAAGATCTCTATGCAGATTTTTTGTTAACTGTTGCCATCGATGAGCGTCCAAGAACATATAGGAACAGCGAAAGCAGTCGGTCGGAGAGAAAAACGTTATAATCACAATCAGTTAGAGCGGCAGACAGACAAAAATGATACGTTTAAAGGGAAAATACTAAAATGCTTTAACTGCAACCAGCGTGGACATATAGCAACGAAATGTACAAGATCGAAAATTGAGTGTACTAAGTGTAAGCGTTTGGGACACGAAGCAAAAGATTGTGCAGTAAACCCCGCAAAATTTCAAAGAAGTGCTCTAAAGTGCAACACTAATTCTTTTACAGAGAAAAACTTGTGTTATTTTGTAGAATGCTCAGTGAATGAACGAAAATCTTCATGGATATATTGACACGGGTTGCAGCATCGTCACATTGCGTGAAATCTGACGCAAAAACTCTTAAATTAAAAAAGGAACCGTGCAACTTAATTATTTCTGGTTATGGCGGTGGCTCCACGAAAGTGCTAGCAAAAAGTCGTGCTGAAATGAAAGTGGATCTCGCGAAATCCTTCATTGACATCCTTATAGTTCCAGATAATGTACAAAGTGTACCAATAATAATAGGACAATCTTTTATCAACGATGATAATGTTGTGTTGATTATTCGAAATAATCAGGTAAGGGTATTCAATAAAGAATTGGCAATCCTACCTGAAGTGGAACATTTACCACCTGCAAAAGTTGCATTATGGGCTAACAAAGCCACAGTCATTCCTCCAAACCACGCCGGATATATAGAGGTGCGAAGTGATCATGACGTTGGTGAAGTATATGTGGAATTGCAGCAACGTTGTCAACCAAACGCGAGCAACGGAATCGCGATGATCATAAACGTATCGGAATCAGATATTGTTTTCAAGAAAGATCAAGTGGTAGCAAGAGGCGTATTATGCAAGGAAGACAGAGGATATGGAAGATAAAGGGGTGAGTACATTGAATATTTACGAAAAAAAATTAAGACCAATAACTTTAAAGCAAATTGAATCGCAAGTAGATACAGATCTGAATCCCGAAATTACTCGAGATTTGTTTCGCTTAATAAACGAATATCGCGACTGTTTTGCACAAAATATGAGTGAACTGGGTAAAACTCATGTTAGTGAAATGAGAATTAATCTCATAGAAGATAAACCAGTGACATATAAACCATATAGGTTATCATTTACAGAACGCGAAACTGTTAGAGGAATTGTAAAAGAGTTACTTGACAACAAAGTTATTAGGGAATCCAAATCTCCGTTTAGTAGCCCAATACTTTTAGTAAAAAAAAAAAAAAAAAACAGGGGAACACCGGTTATGTGTTGACTACCGGCGTTTAAATTTGAATACAGTAAAAGATAAATATCCGATGCCTAGAATTGATGATCACATAGATCGGTTAAGAGGTTGCAAGTATTTTACATGTCTGGACATGGCAAGTGGATACTACCAAATACCACTAAGTGACTCATCAATCGAAAAAACCGCCTTTATTACCCCAGATGGCCACTACGAATATTTACGAATGCCTTTCGGTCTAGTTAATGCACCCGCGGTATTTCAACGAACGATAAATGCGGTGTTGGGTCCATTACGATTTACGTCAGCCTTAGCATATATGGACGATATTTTGTTGCCAACGGTAGATACTGACACCGGATTAAAAGTTTTACAGAATATATTAGAAATTTTACGAGAATCAGGCTTAACTTTAAAATTGGAAAAATGTTTCTTTTTAAAAAAACAAATTGAATATTTAGGGTATGAAATAAATTTCGAGGGAATACAACCGGGTAGACAAAAAATTCAAGCAGTCGCCAGCTTTCCCCGACCGAAAGAAATACACCACGTCCGACAATTCCTAGGATTAGCCAGCTACTTTCGAAAATTTGTCGAGAAGTTCGCAGTTAAAGCTCTTCCTTTAACAAGCCTTTTGAAGAAGAATTCGAAATTTGAATGGGGAAAGGATGAAGAAGATGCATTCTGTATATTGAAAAATACATTAATCTCGAGGCCCGTACTGGCACTGTATGATAACCAAGCGGAGACCGTACTTCATACAGATGCTTCCAAACTAGGATTAGGCGGAATCCTATTACAGAAACAATCGGATGGGACTTGTAAACCAGTCGCATTCTTTAGTAGAACAACTAGCAAGGACGAACAGCGATATCATTCGTATGAGTTAGAAACACTGGCCGTAATAAATTCTCTGCAACGATTTCGTGTATATTTAATAGGTAAACCATTCACTGTCGTGACTGACTGCAGCGCAATAAGAACAGCATTCTCAAAAAGGGACCTAATACCACGAATAGGCCGATGGTGGTTGACAGTTCAAGAATACGACTTCACGGTTGAATATCGCCCCGGATCAAAAATGTCACATGTTGATGCTTTAAGCCGCAATCCTATTTGCGAAAATCAAGTAAGCGATATTCTCATAGTGAATGTGACGACCGATGATTGGGTATTAGCTGCTCAATTAAAAGATGAGAACTGCAAGGAACTTATTGACAAATTATCTCGTACGCCAATGAACGAAGCCGAAAAAAACATACACAAGGATTATGCTATTAAGGATAAACGGCTATATAGAGTAACAAAAGAAGGAAAAAAATGGGTGGTACCGAAGTGTTATCGCAGAGAAGTGGTAATGTGTCATCATGACAACGTTGGGCACTTTTCCTTAGATAAGACTTTGGAGTACGTGAAGAAAAAGTATTGGTTCGCATCAATGAGGAAGTACATAAAGAAATATATCGATTGTTGTCTAGGTTGCTTGTACAATAAAGTTCCGTCAGGGAGACAGCCTGGCTTTTTAAATGTAATTGACAAGATACCAGAACCATTTTATACGCTACATGTGGATCATCTCGGACCATTTGTGAAAAGTTCACAAGGAAATACACACTTATTGTTATAATAGATGGATTTACGAAGTTTATTTTCTTGACACCTGTAAAAAACACGAAGGTAAGTCCCGTCATAAAAGTGTTTGACGATATTATAAATACATTCGGTGTGCCACGCCGCATTGTATGTGATAGAGGCAGTTGTTACACCAGCGAAAAGTTCACTGGTTATTGTAAAAACTTAGGTATAAAAAGGGTGCTAAACGCGACTGCAACCCCTCGTGCGAACGGACAAGCGGAGAGGTACAACCGAACAATTCTAAATTCCATTGCAACATCTACAGAAGATGAAAGGCATTGGGATACGACGATCAGCTCGATACGTTGGGGTATAAATATAACCATCAACAAAACGACTGGGAAAAGTCCCTATGAAATGCTTTTGGGGTACACGCCGCGAAGTGCGGCCGACTCATTTTTGGCTAATGACATATACATAAAGGAAAGCGATGAACAAAGTGTTCACGCAATACGAGAAAAAGCTTCTCTAAGAATAAAAGAACAACAGACCTCGCAAAAGAAATATTACGATTGTAAGAGGGAGAAACCGCCCGAATATTCTATTGGGGAACAGGTCGTTGTAAAACGTAAAAAGGGTTCCAACGATGGAACGAGTAGAAAGCTACTACCAAAGTACAGTGGTCCATATGTTGTGACTAAAATTTTAAATTACGACCGGTACGTTGTAGAAGATTTACCCGGAGCGAAAAGATCGCGAAAACCATACAGTGGGATATATCCCAGCGATAAAATGAAGAAGTATAGGATTTTGTCGGACAGTGAAACCGATTCCAACGAGGAGTCAGCTGACTGTGCAACAAATTAAAAAAAAAAAAAAAAAAAAAAACATACATATTACACGATATATATTTCTAGTAATTAGTTTAATATTTAATATCTTTTTGCAAACATATAGGTACAGGAAGCGTGTAGTTGTTCACCGCTCCGAGGACGTAGCTGTTGGAGCATGGCCGAGCTGTAAACGAGACCAATAAAAGCGGCAATATCACAAAAAGATGAAAGGACGGCAAAGTACTTGAATACCGAGAAGTGATAAAACCCTAAGAAGTCGTAAACAACCCCGTCGCCAGAGGATAATGAGTGAGGAAGGTCACGGAGGCAAATTGGCAGCACAAGCATCGGCTAGGAAAAAGAGATTTAGAAAAATAAAGGTGTTCTTATGCATAAGACGTGTTTTCTTTTTCAGTAGAGATTTTTGATGATAATTATACTCTTACAAGATGTTGAACGATTTGCCAGGTCAATAACTTTTCCATCATTTCGGCTATATAGTATAACAGATTGATTGGCCGAAAATACCTGGGATCTTTAGCGTTATTGGTCTTAGCCACAGACAATACAGTAGTAATTTTCCAATCAGAAGGAAACTGAGAGGGTGGTAGTGATGCACGCATTGATGATATTGTTACGTGCCACAAAGTGACAGCGACATCTGTTGGAAATGGATACAACTTTAGGCTAGTGACATCCTAGTAAACTATGGGTTCGGAGAACGGAATATTCAGGAAAGTTCTTCTCAGGAGGCAGTATATCTCGATCATCGTGGGATTTATCAACGCTGGACCATTCTGGACTTTCGGGATATTTCTCACCATGTTGGAAGAAACGCCGGTCTCCAACTTACAACAAGTTAGAGAAATCTCTAACATTCCACAACTTCCCACTACCATCCAACTTCCCTATACCTCTAAATTCCAAAATTATCAAATAACAGACAAGAATACAGCTTGCCGTCGCGCAACAGGCTGTTATAATTTCGACATCGTGTAACCTTAAGTTAATATAAATTCGAACAATTAAAGTGCAAAGTGAATCAAAGACAAAAGTGAATTCTAGGCCAAAATTAAAGCCTGTACGTAAACATTTTCAAATATCCCGGGATATCGGTTCGGTTTAAAATTTCGACATAATTCGTTAAAATTCGTTAATCGCGTGTGAAGTACACTTGACTTGAATTGACTCAGGAGGCAGTATTACTTCAGACAGTGAAGTGAACGAAGTAAACTACTTGGATTGCGATCATTAGAAGTACAGTACTAGCGATAACTATAAAGAGTTGATTTGATAATTATTTGTGAATTTGTGAGAGTAAACAGTAAAGTTAAATAAAGAAAGAACTTTTGAATTACATCTAAAATATTGTGTTTTAAATAACGCACTAAGGCCACGCTCGTAACAATATTAATAAAAGGTTGCACTATCTAAGGTAAAAGAATTTTTATAAATTTAGGTGAAATACCATCAGGTACTGCTGGCGCCGATTTAATAACTTCAGCAGCTTCAACACACAGGGTCTTGCTGTGGGGAACAAATTGCAAAGAGGATAGAAATTCATATTTACCTAACACATTGGGATCAAGATTTGAATCGCACTTGTCTTTGCACCATTACTGATTGTGGATATCGGTAGATCTTATTCTGCGACATCTATAATGTAAGAAGTTACGATCAGCTAAAAGAATTCTGATTTCTGCCTAGATCCGTAGAAAACCGTTCTCTGTAAATTACCTTGTTCGATTGGGGGCGTTCTTATCAGTACCTCTATGCAATACTGACAACCCTTAAAGATGAGGTGATGTGCAATCGAATATGTTATATTCATTTTTTTAGAATTTGTGTTATTTCCGAAATGACAGGGGATTTCAGCTTTTTTTCGAAAATGCGGTTCTTGCATCACTTTTTTGCCTATAACTCAGCTTGTTTTGCTTACTGAAACACCATTTTGGTCTTGTTTTATTTGTATTAGCAATGGCTTGGATTTTTAATGACTATCTTTCAAAAGAGATCATAGATAAGTAAAAAATTAACGCTATAACTTCAAAAATGTTTTCCGCTTCGAAAAATTATCGTGTTTGAGGGTTAAAAATCTTCTAAGAGTATTTTCCGTACCCACAGAAAACATCCCTAATCTGTTATCGTTTAGATAAATCGAGCATTATTACCTAGCCTAGATTATTTCTTTAGCCGGCGATTTGTGTAATGTTAAGGATGACACACTGTTCACCTCAGCTCATTACCAGCTACAAATATTAGAAGATTTTTTTCTCTGGATATTTTTAGGGTGGTAACTGGGATGTATGTGACCCAAGTGCATGAAAATATATTTTCTGGCGACAAAAACGTCCCGAGAAAGTTTCCTGAATAACTAAAAAAGTACACTATCCGATAGTACTCGGTGAGACCTTTAATTTGATATGTAGCATGCCGTACTGGGCGGGGGTTCCTACCCCCACCCTTAAAGTATCCAGAGAAAAAAAATCTTCTATAAATTGTAGCTGGTAATAAGCTGAGGTGAGCAATGAAACCCGTTTTCTGATCGGACATAGCCCGACCGAGTTAGAGCCGATCTAAGGTGCGAAAAATGTATTATCCCAGTTCGAATAGATTAAAGACTGAACTGAATTTTAGGTATGTTGTCAAAGAGATATCTCAATAAAATTTACACAGCAATTAGCCAATGAAATGAGGTAGTTTCTAAAATAGGTTTGGGTGAAAAAGTTATGTGACTTTTTTTTTTAAATCGCCCTCAAAGAATTTGGTATAATTTTTATTTTGAGCTTAATTGAATTTAAAAACTGCTTTTGTCTCAATGATATGAGCAACGCAATCAAATCTTTTTGGATGGGGCGAGCTTTAATCTAAATTGAAAAAAAAAGAAGGAAATCAGCAATTTATCTAAACTATTCAAGTCACTATGACCACAAATGTGCACGAATTAGTAGTTTGGTGAAAAATAACGAAAAGAAATCATAACTCGAAAACTACGCAAAATCGCATAACACACATGGGGGTGATTCGAATACCCCACAATATGAGGCACCTAAATATTTCCTTTGAACTTCAGTTTTGAGGCCACCCTGTATATCAATATTATACGCCATGAAAAAAAGTTAGGGTCAAAAATAGCCGAGGGACTAATTTCATTATTAAAAGAAACAGAAGTTGGGAGATCTGAAATACTGAGATTAAGAGATAAATGAAAAGGTGTCAGCCGTGCTATTAGATCGGAGCATATTAACATTAATAATGAAAGTTAATGATAACTTTTGGGTATACCTAAATATTTACAAGTCGTGTAAATGTGTCCCTAAACTCCAATACGTTATCAAGTGAAAAATTATTTGGCCTTGCGGATGATAAGAAAAATTTCCTAAAATTCATTCTACGTTTTTATTTTTAGTTATAGTCACAACATTAACTTCCTGAATTAATCTTTTATACCTTCATACATATTTTCATATACGTAGGTATACAATTGCTTATGATAATAAATTGATTTGAATTGAATTAAATTGTTCCAGAACAATGTCAATTTGATTTCAACTCTTTATATAAATCGCTATAGAAACAAGGAGGAATGTTCAATCGACCCCAGCAATTTGAATGCTAAACAAAGTGCTTTTCAAATGCACGCGTGTGTTAATCCCATTAAAATACCAAAACTCCTATTGAAAATGATAGTGTGTACGTGATTTGCGAATTTGTTTCAAATCCATTCCGTTACCCTACCCTCCAAATTCATGTTATCACAAATCAGAAAGGCTGTCGCTAGATAATGCCATCCATGTTTGCCACAATTAAACTGATTGTTCATGAATAGGAAGCCGAACAACAACAAACCAAGAGCAATGTTCCAGTTTTATTCGATTTTCTCCTCTGGGTATTCTCGATTGCTTTTTCTACGTTGGTATTTCTACATCCCTTTGAACATTTGATCCGACCTTGCTCGGGTTGTAAAGCGCTCTCGATTTTTTTTGAACTTGTTTAGTTTCTGATTGAATTTACAATGGTCAAGTTACTTAATATGGAACAAAACTTTTTAAGGTATTACATAAGGAAATACAATTAAGTCAATCCATTTTCTGTCATATATAGGCAAATTGTAGGATATCTAAGAATTTTGTGGTAGCCTTCAGTTCAGTGAAGAATCTTCCGATTGCTCCTACCTTTTGCAATATTGTTTTTACGTGCAACCTTTTAAAGTTAAATTTACGCAAGTGGCATAATACTTTACAGACACTACGGTCTAACGTTTTTTGTAGGGCAGACCGGGGCCAGTAGAGACATTTTTCATAATATATTTTATAAAAATATTACTGTAAAGCTTTTAGGCATAATGAATACGTTTTCGTTTTGTTTACTTCGATTCGTTTCTTAATAGTTTCATTTATTTTATTCACTATAAGGTTTTCGAGTATTATTTGCTATTTTCAAAATAGCTTCCCCATGAGTCCATTTACCACATGCCTGGGGTTGATTGACTCAGTGGACGGCGTTATTTGACTATATCAATTATAATAAAGTAATAAGCATGCAAAAAAACTAAGTTTTAAAAAAATAATGATTTATTAAGAAATAAAGAAAGTTCACAATATATAAGAATTGTTAATGATATTGAGGGTTGTGTGGATGATAAGTGGTGAGTCCTAATAATTTCCGAGAATGGAAAGAGAGTGGAGCATCTATAGCGGTCTATAATATGCCCGAGTTTATTAGTAATTGGGGAGATGGGTTATTTGGGAGCGCTTTGGAACCAACTATGTGCCTTTCTGGGCGTTTCGCTCCAGCCACGGAACTCTTCAGCGGTGTTCCTCACTTTAAGCTTCGTCCTAAATAACCTCTTTTCAAGCAATTTCCATCACATCTTTAGATGTATTCGATCTTTCTGTTTTTCTGAATATAGGAAAAGCATGAGATTAGTAGTTATCTGTAACTTAAAAGATAAGTAACATAAAAATGAAATATGGGGTTGGTTGACACATGAGTCATCTAACCCCTCTGCGTTATGTGTCAATAAAGCCCAACCCGTCATTTTCTTTTTGAAACACTCACAATAAAAAGTAACTCCAATAACAGGAAAATCAAGTTGAGAACACCATTAACCAATGCATATACTTTCATGTAAAGTCATTAGACAAACCAACATCATGAGCGTGTAAGCTATAAGACAATTTAAATATCAAGCAAAAGGTTTACTCACGTGATTCGTTTTTTTTGTATAGCTCCGCGAACGACGCACGTTAGCTTCGACGAGTATTGCTACACTGAGGCGGATACATCGAACGAATGCAAAGTCAAATTCATACAGCTTCGTTGTTGATGTTTGCTGAGTTAATCGCAATGAGTTTATATACCCCTATAGTCAACTAACCCCGGTCTACTCTACTACAATTTCGACAAATTTTCAGATTACATATTGTTATCGAATTTTGTATTTTTTTTACGCTTGTTTTAATTAATGTTACCTGACCACCTGACCGAGCAGTGTCCAGTGTGATGAGGTTACGTTGTGGATTTTCTTTTGTGGTTCCCATTTGTAGGCCATCAAACTCAATACGAATTCCTATGCCAACGGTCTCAGTAGGCTCAGTAGGAAGAGACGGATCTTCCAGGATAGCGCCGTAAACAGCGATCAACGTCTTTGTGGGTTCCAACAAAATTCTCTTCTCACCAATAAACCCAAGACCTTTACTAGGAAATTTATACTTTTTATTTAATTTTCTTCTGTTTTTTATTATTTATTTTCATGGATTTTTCTTTTAATTCAAATACTACTAGGCCGAGCGCAAACTTCAGACGGACCGTCCAAAACTCAAAAAATGGCCGCTTACAATCTTTCCTAATGCTGCTTAGCTACATCTATTTCCAAAGGTATAATTTAGTTAACCTTTCCCAAAATTAATTCCAATTAGTTCTTATTTCTAATACAGCTCTTCCTCATAGCTGTCAAACTTTTGTCTATTTCTAATCTTCCTCAAAGATTTCATTTAGTTTTAATTTCCTACAGCTGTCAAACGTTTCGTTTAATTTTATCTGTCAACTTTTCATTTAATTTTAATATTGCCCAAAGATTTCCCTTAATTTTCTATATCTGTCAAACGTTTTGTTTAATTTTAATATTTGTCAAAACAATGTCAACAATAGACTTTTGGGTTAGAAATATCCATTACCTATTTGGAATATGTCAAAAGAACTCATTTTCCAAATCATCGTGCTTCGTGCTGCTACATGTGGGTTGGCGCTTTGTAATATTGGCTTGCTTGGTTCATTTGGAGTGACTAGATGTCGCCCATAGTCCTAAGAATTGATTTGGGGTTTAACTATTGTTCAATGTCTATCTCTGCCGGCACACCCAACATTTGGTGTCTATTCGAAGTAGTTTTCTTAATGGTGTATTCCGCTCATCATTTAATAAGTAGCAACTATTATTACTTTGAGTGTCGAAAGCTCTCTACATTGATAAGTCCCACTCATTCTCTCGTTAACCGTTTTAAACTTGGAAAGTTAAGATGTCGTAGGAAGTGCTTATGTTCCTTAGGTCGCACCCAAATCCTCCTCTTTAACTCAAACTCGAGACAAATACTCCAGCAAATCATCCCCAGAAAACAGACTCGGACCATGCAGACGAATCGGAGAACTTTGAAGATGAACATGATTCTGAAACCAACGAAACGGAGGTGAATTCATTAACGGCTGGCCCTAGTCTAAAAACAGGATTGGGCTTAGTCAGGAACAAGGTTGAACTTGCCTTGATAAGGAGGCAAAGTGGAATCGGCAGGAGGACTTCAGGAAGGGCGGGGTAAGTCATCTTGTAACAATATTTTATATTGTCGGATTCTTACAAGCTTTTTAGTTGGAGGCTCAAGTACAATAGTTATTCGATTGCACATGCGGAGAAAACTTATATTAATTTTATTCCATCCGTATAGTTCAGCACGGTTCCGATGATAATCATCACGAGACCAATTCTTTTATAATGGAATCGACTATGATTTTTGTAGATAGTTAAGATCTTGCGAAAGTGCAGTCACAGTTTTCGTTAAAGAGTATAGGCAGAATTCAACACTCTAGTTGCAGTTCATCTGAAGAAGACGACATTTTGTGTGAAGTTAGTAAGTGGAATTCCATAAACATTTGTTTAAAAAAGACAAGCCGCATTCATGCAATTAACTTTAAGAGAAGTAATTTGGGTGTATTTCATCATTTCTATAAAGATCTGCGAAGATACCGATTTGATTACATTTTAGACAAGATTCACGGACAATTTTTGAAAAATTGGAAGAAAATCCACAATGAACCCATAGGAATAATAGAAAGACTAATGATCACGTTACGCAAAGATTTTTTTGCTTGATTATTGTATAGTGTAGCATTACAAAAATAAAAATAAAAATATTACAGTTATTGAACGTTTGAATGATATTCAGACTTTTCCACATTCTGCATGGAAAAATTTCTGAAAATTCATTCCGATAAATAAATCGGTGATTACCCTTTTTGTTTTTTTTAAGGCAGGGGGACAAGAAAACCCATCCCAAGCACAAAAAATATGGCGGCCCATTGTGAATTAATGAAGCATATCAGGTCATGGTGAGGAAGGTTTTTCAGCTCATCTACAGATAGAAGGGCAGACCCTAGAGTATCCGGGCGAAGGCCGAACAAGCACACAAAACATGTTCGGTTGTCACAGGCTCTCCTTCTAGACACGACAGTCACTCAGGGCTGTCGACAATTCCCATTCTTGTTAGAAGTGAGCTGTTGGAGGTTATGACGCCAACCACAGTTCTGCATTGTTCCCTCCGATCCCCATAAGAAAATTGGAGATATTCCTATTGGTCCCATCAAGAAATAGTTTTGTGCACCTACTAGTACTCAGGTTCTCATATCTCTGCTGATACTTCCTATAAATCAGCTTTGATGAAAGACAACGCCAGCGCGGAGCTCCGATCCGAGGAACGGAGAATCAAAGCAAGTCCGCGCTAAAACGTCAGCTCTTTCATTCCTCATTATTCCCACTTGACCAGGAACCAACAGAAGGGATACCTTGCAGTGGATATCCAACTTATCGACAGTCGACCTGCAATCCTCCAGTAATCTAGATATTATCCGAGGGCCACTCAGTTCCATCGAGGCTGCCTGACTATCCGAAGGGATAGCAATTTCCTTTCTCTTGAGCTCCATATCATGGGCTATCTTTACTGGCATTGAGATGACGAAGGCTTCAGCCTGGAATACAGTGTTTTGTCTTACAAGTGAGTACTCCATCCCAATGTCAGGTTCAGGAAAATCAGAAATCTGCCGCAGCTTTCTTATTAGTGAGAGAGTCGTCGGTGAAAATTTTTTGAGTGGACCGCGGAAGGCTTGGTAAGGCGCTTCCTTCATTCCAAGATTCCCTTACAGGAAAGTTCACAGATTAGCGACGCCCAAAATGAAGCTCAGATACCATCGCATTACGTGGCATACTGGCCAGAGGGTTTTCGAAGTCCAGCCCATAGATTAAAGAGCGATGAGAAGAGCTAGTCCAGCAGTCCTCCCAACATCCCCATGAGCGCGATCTGCACACAGCCCTTTTGGCATTTGCCTGAATGAGAATACCCAGGGGGTAGTTACCCTTACTAGGTTCCATATCGTGATCATGAAATTCTTCCACGAGAAGTTACATAACTTTAGTTTGAAGTCTTATCTTTTGGCAAGGAGCTAATGAGCTAACATGTTAGCAAGCTATTAAAAAATGTGATGTTGTCGTCTATATCTTTCTCCATCCGCATCTTGATAGTAGTTTCCTTTCGCGTAAGGTATTGCAGTTTTTCTCTTTCCGCATCATAGAAGAGAGGATCCATATTTTACTGTCATACATAAATCTACTAGATTTACTCACTATAAATGTTACCAAAGTACTCCACGGAAGAAAATTTACTAAAACATCATTAAATATATTAAATTCACCCCAGTCGGGATAAATGTTATCAACGACCCGCACAAAAGAAATAACAACTCATTACCTGTGTGCAGTGCTAGGCTCAGTGCAATGATTGGTGCGGGGGGCGATGCAAGGTGCGGTGTGCCACTATGGCCATTTCTATTTGAGATAAGGGATAAATTTTATCATCGTACACCAAGCTCAGGGCAGTGCAGTGTTGGGTGCGGTGCGCTGTTGTGGTCATGCCCTAAGAATTCCTCTTCTTATCCGAATGAAACTTGTTTTGTATGAAAAACTCAAAAATATTATCCATCCGGGTAACATAAACACCCGGCGGAGCTCTATCTAGCGGAAAACATCGTAAATATTAATTTTAAAGCTCCGTTCGGTGTAATTTCTTCCAAACAGGATTGTATCTAAACTCCGGCGGTCCAAAGGGTTAGTGAAGCTCAGAGCTGCCAGGGGAGAATAACTGGATGTGAAAAGCCATATATGTGCACCATGCTTCGTATGCTGAGGATATTGACACATCTGATTACTGATGATAGTGCGTATACCTAGTGAAGCCTAGCACGTATATGACCTAGTATGCAGCTTGGTATTTGTATCTTGGTATGCTATAAGACTACTGGCGTTAGTTTCAAGCCTCTCCTCGCCTAAAGGGCGGATCATAACCTTCTCGTGGTCCACTGCTGTCACTTATTTATAAGTCCTAATATGATTAAGCCCGAACGAAGGTACCAGTAACGTTTAAGGATCAGCATGAATATGAATATCCACTTGGAGTTCTCATGATCGTACTATCATGTTATACGAAGCCATATCAATTGGGTAGCCGACATTGCTAACTTGGTACTACAGGGTTGATGAGTCCCGAATAGAGCTGCATTAGTAGGAATATTCGCCTCAACAAGGGGGCCATTGTGGGAGCATCGTAGTGGTTTTGGTAGCCTATATGCGGGCAGAGAGAGAATGTCTGAGTCTGCATGACTTAGGCGAACATTCTTCTCTGAACAGAGTACTTTGTTCTTTTGACAAAATTGCATACTGCGTCCGTGAATTTGAGGGATGGTCGCTTCTTAATGTATGCTTAGAGGATTGACTGTCGGCGTGGAGTTGCGCTAAATTAACCGGGTGCCGTGACCCACAGATCGGAAGAGATTTTAGGTAGGTCTAGGTCTAGGTCACTTCGACCAGTAAGTCCAATGTCAAGCATGCACTGACATAAACTAGTCCTCTCAAGACGGAATATTTATATTCTGCCTCTCGAGGGCGTTGATTGTCGCTTGTCTCCAAATCCATGCATTAAGACTGCCGTGAGGTTAAGCCATAATGGCAGGTGGCAGGTGCTCACGTATAACCCTGACAGCTTTCTGTATCTAAACTCTGTTCGGTATAAAATGCAACAGGTTCTATCGTGCTTATAAGAAAATATGAAATAGCGTTATTCGAAATTTCATATTTGTAGAAACAAAAGTGTTTTACAAGTGCAAATTGAAGTGCCGAGATAGTATATTTAAGTTAATTTTTTTTACACGTTAAATATCTTTCAAAATTTCTTTGGAGAAGAGTTGCACAAACGAAAAGATGCTTTTCTTCTCTGATGATAGACTAAAAATATTTTAATTTTAGATCATATCCAAAATTATTTCATTTTCAGTTTTGGATATTATCTAGAGTCAAAATATTTTTATTTTTCAATAACGCATACCTATTCAGCAATGCCTGTTCGAAGGAAACATTAAAATCAAATTTGTATTCGTTTCGGTGTAAAATTACACAAAATAAGGGTTTATAATAATTACAACGCTTCAAGGGAAAAAAATGTACTCCGAAAATGTACGGACCTCATTGAACACCATTTCGGTGTTCATGGAACTGCGAATGTTTTACTACGTATAAGAGAAAACTAAAGTATAAACTAAGTTAAATGTTATAAATACAAAAAAAAACAAAAAAAAAATACGGTGGAAACATATTAGGACAGTCATTTGGTACTCAAAAAAGGGGTTACCTGGAAAGCTTTCCAGGATTTTTGGAAATTGGTGTTTTTATAGATTTTAGAATGCTCTTTTCGAATTTTCACCTTGCCAACTTGTATCTTTGCCGCTCTCGCCACCATATTGAAAAATGACGCACAAAAACAGTTTTTTGAAAATACCTCAATTCATTTTACAATGAAATTGGTAATGTGATAAATTAACCTAGAGAAAATTTTCTACAATTTATGTACAAAATGAATAGTTTCAGCGTACAAGTGCCGCAAACCAACACACAAATACATCAACATGCGTGTTTCGTATATTAATGAAAACTATTTTACTACGCCCCAGCGGGAAACGGAAGCATTTCGGATGCATTCCTAAAACATTCTGTGAACGGTATGGAAGCAAAACGCTCTGATACCCAGTCCGTTTCATTTAATACATTGGTTTCATTTGACGGGAAGGTATATAAGGTGGTTATATATTAGCTTGCATACCTTACCTCTGCATGACCTGTAAGATGAAAGTGAATGGAAGCATTCCTTATTAGTTTATTGGAAGCTGAAAAGAAGCATTACTTTTAAATTCTTTGTAAGGTGAAAAGAGTAATCCTTTTAAATTCAGTGGAAGCATTCATTCAGCCATTTCAGAATAGTGAACGTAGCTATTAAGAATGAATTATTCGGAAGGTTGGAAAGAACCATTCAATTTAGGTAGTGGAGGAAAGCACTCTTCCTATTTTCACTGCCAGGTAAAGGGAAGAACTTTTCCTGCTTTCTTAGAAAGGTGCAGAAAATAGAGACGTCTTCACTTATTTGAATCTCGTACTTAAATGAAAATAATCCATTTCTAACACACTTTACTTTCCTTCATTGTGTTATGGTCGTAGCGTATTGCATATAGCAATATGCTACACGGAAATACTGCAGCATGTACGCCGGCCCTCAAGTAGAACCACGTACTGAGCGCACCTCGACGAAGCAATGCTTCATCAAGCTCGCGTGACATGCGGGGACGACAGATTATGACTGAAAAGAAGAAGAACTCGTCTCTTTCCGCTGTCAACCACTTCACACGATAGGTACGTGTATAAAATTGAGAAACGAGAAAAGTCTTTAAGTCTTTAAACATCGGACGGATAAACTATTCAGCACCAGGCAAAAAAATCAAAGAAAAGGAAAGAAAAAGGGGAAACCAATTTTGAGCCCGACAGATTCACATCTCGCGGGCGCAGCCTATCGTACGTCCATAAACTCTCCTCACAATTTCTATCCACGGTAATTACCGTGTTGCTTGGGAAACAGGGATATACATTTGATTTAGGCTGAACACAAATTGCCACTGGAAAGGAAAATTCACGTCACACACATAAGAAGGAGATAAAATAGCAGTGACTTCCCTAACGAAAACGGTCATAGATTGTTGCGAATCAGTGATATCGCTTGCGAAAAAGTGAGGCTTGGCTAAGGTCAGTCTTGGGGAAAGGTACCTATAAAATCATCATGGGGTCACCATCATCATCATCAGTCGGATTTAGGCTTAAGTAATTTAGGATAGTGGCATACAAAGTGAACCAGTTAAAAAAAAAAAAAAAGAAAAAAAAAAAAAACTTTGGTGTCAAATCTAGTGAGGATAGTAGTTGGAATAATTTCGAATTGGAAGGTCAAACACGGCCACCGACAACATCATTAAATTTCCTTAGTGGCGATTCAACAGTCGGGGATGGTGAAGAATATGTTTGTAAATGGTAGTTGCTGCCTGCTTCATAGTAATTCAGAATCTACATCCGTTGAATTAAATGATTTTCGTATGATATTTGGAAGTAAGCGACACCATTGAATTCAAATTTTAATTCCTCAACGCAGGCTTCTCGTTTAGCTGCCTTCCAATACATGTCGCGAGAATCTACAAATTTAAGTGATGCTTGTTCATCAAGTAGTGCATCGAATTTAGAATTATTGAATGATATGCGACAGGGATTCCATCGAAAAATGCCAGTCAAAAGTTACTTGATTTTTTTTTGAAAAGCTCTCCGGAAGTATTACCGTAAAGGTATATTTTTGTTTCAACGTGATTGAGCGCAGAAGTGCGTGAAGAAAATATTTTTTGTAATCGTGCGACGCCACGGGTAGAATGAGATTTGATAACGTAAATACTGTTAGGCTAGATGAAAAATTTTGCAAGCTTTTATATTCCTTTTAACAAGTGTAGTAGTTACTGGAAACATCCCAGAGGCGCCTCAGCGATGGAACCAGATCAACAGACATGTAAGTCGTTATTTCCTTATAATTTGTACTCAAGCACTTAATGATCCTAGATTCCAGAAAATTTATTTTGAACAACTAGTATTTCTGCAGATTTAAGTCATATGGTTAAGGTAGTCGTGATAAGTTTTTCCATACATATATATGTAGATGTAGGCACAGAATGAATTCACTTTGAATTTTTTTTGTGATAAGTTTTTTTAATACCTATATATGTAGATGTAGGCATAGATTGAATTCACTTTGAATTTTTTTGTGATAAGTTTTTTTAATACCTATATATGTAGATCAAGGCATAGATTGAATTAACTTTTAAGATGCTTTCGTGATAGGTTTTTCTCAACACATATATATGTAGATCAATGCATAGCTTGACTTCACTATTAAGTTTTCCTATACTGATAAGTTTTTTTATACTTACTTGCCGATGGGTGCATGTATTTACGGTCTAGCTCGGAGAGGCTTAGGAATTAAAACGGATTATTATAACGAAATGAAGAGATAAAAAGATTTTTTTCCCCTTTCACATCCTGGAGCCCTCTCCTCTAGCATAGGGGTCGTCTAGGTCCGCTCTCGTCTCTCTTAACAGGTCAGCCAAGGGACTTTGGAAAATAGTGCCACCCAAGGTCAATTGGGAGGATGGGGCTGGCAAAGGAAGGTAATAACACCTACGCCTTCCACCCAAACTACAGGTAAGTGACATAAGGGTCCCTTCAGGACCGAGTGTGTGCTGGCTTGTTTGTTGAAGGCACGAAACTTTTTTTTGATTATGGGTGATGACAAGCGGCAGGTTATTTCGGGAACTCCCCCCACACTCTCCGCCACCCTTAGCCGAGGTGCTAGCGTGCCGCCCTGTGCTATCGCTGTCATCGAGTGATCTGTCAGCTCATGCTGGCAGTTCGGACTTCACGTCCAAGCCAATCACTCAACATATTACCATAACAATTGTTCTTAGAAAAACAATGAAACTATAGATGACTCATTTTCGACCTATACGCAGTCCCTTGAACTAGCCTCTGCAATTTTAGCCGCACTAATTTCTATCTCTTTTCGATAACAACACGAATTAATATGTCTATTCAATACCTCTGCATTCTCTAAGCAGGTAAACGTAAGGTATGTTCATGTACTCATTACTAATGCATTACAGGTAATGTTGATAGTAAACAATTACTAAGTCAGGCATTCCCATTTTTCCCGCTGGGACGTTGAAAACCCGTCTGTCGAAGGTATGAAAGTACGCTCCCCCTTTGCTTTGGGCCCCCTTCTGTGAAACTCAGCCGAAAGAGTTGACATGTTTTGCCTGACTCATCCATCAGTCTGAGTGTATCATGCTACAGTGTTGTTCGCATTTTCAGATCTAGGACTTTTTATTTGTTAAAATCCATTGCACGGAAATGAGGTGATTGATGTGAAAGAAAAAGGATTGTAGACATTTCGAAAGTCAAGTATTAAAAGAAAGTAAAACATGTGCAACCTCTTGGAGGGAGTGGAATCTGTAGTGGTTCATGATGAGTGTCATGAATATAATCTACAATTGATTCCATAATAGTTGCGGGTGAAGATGTAGATATTCCTTCTCTTTTGACGGCGCTATCTACGTGTTCAAACATATATTCTCAAGCCAGGAAAGGGACAAATTTTTCCAACAACTATATTTAACGAAAAGTATCCTAGATAAAACACCCGCAGATAATATATTATTCTTGCTGTGATACAACTTCAGCACTATTTAATTAAAAAAAAAATTAAATGTGTGAATATACTTCGATGAAGCCCAGAGTTTGTCCAGGTATTCAAAAACCAATATGCTTCCTCTTTGCATTACAGTGGCGTTAAAAGTTTGTTAATAAACAACTACATATTCACATGCTCCACAAAATCAGCATATAAAATAAATAATAATATTATATATTTCTATTATTATATTATTTACAGGGTGTCCCAGACTAATATGATTATATAATATTACCAAATGACTCTTCTCGTGCAGGTAAATGGAAAATTGTATGGAAGGGCAGGGGGCAAAATATCACCCTACCGAGTTACAGGGTGATTAGTAAAATATGCTCTTATTTATTAAACACCCTATATCTTAAGAAGAACATGGTATACAGTCTATTTTAAGACGGCATTATATTTAGAACCTTGGGGTCTTTCGTACGAATGTAAACCACTCCATACCCTTCCGCACTCTAGAGTTATGTCACTTCAAAGTCAAAATTTAGTTTTTATTTTATTTATTTTTCTGTTATTTTTTTAAAAATACCACCACTGAGTTATATTCTTGTTATAAAATTTCGAAAGCCCGGAGTCTCCTCCTTAAGTTAACCTAATACACTTATGTTCTATCTGTGACGGTTAACAAGTTATTAGCTTTTAACCTATTCAGATCACAGTTCGCTTAGTAACTGAAACAGTTCGCTTAAAAAAATATTGTCTAATTTTGGAAGTATATTTTACTAGTCACCCTGTAACTCAGTAGGGTGACATTTTGCTTCATCTCCCTCTCCCATAGAATTTTTTATTTGTCTGTAGGAGAGAAATCATTTGGCAAAATATAGTCATATTAGTTTGGGACACCCTGTATATCAATATATATTAATATTGCATCGCTGCCACCGACAAAAGCAGTAGGTACCTAGCACGACAAGATTCCTTTCGAACCTACCTACAACACTCGAGCCCCCAAACTTTTAGAAACCTTGTTGAAAATTATTTCTTGTAAATGAAAAAAGAGATGCCAGAGAGGCTGTGGATGCAGAAAGGCTGGATTAAAGTGCTCCATTCATTTTATAAAAAAAGAGATTGGTATATAAATTATAGGAAATTTTCTCAAGTTCAAGTTATCACATAACTCTTTTCATTGTAAAATAAGTAAAAAAACTGTTTTTGGAAACTAGTTTTTCAATATGACAGCGCAAGCGGCACAGGTATGAGAGAGCAAAGTAAAAATTTGAAAAGAGCACATCGAAATCTATAAAACTACAAATTTTCAAAACTCCTCGTCTAGGTAAGACTTCTCAATGACTATACTAAAGCATATTTAGATTTAATTAAACCTTTTCCAGAAAGAATTAAACCTTTTCCAAAAAGTTAAACTTTCTCACAAAGAATTAAACCTTTTCCACAAAGAATTAAACCTTCTCTATAAGGAATTAAACAAAATTAAGAAAATCGACGCTGGGCTGTTGGCGTAGACCTTCTCTTTCACGTGGCCCCAAAGGAAGAAGTCGCAAGGTGTTAAGTCACAAGATTTCGGTGGCCAATTGTGATCACCTCTTCGAGAGATAACACGGTCCGGAAACTTTTCCCGTAAAAGATCAATGGTTTCGTTGCTTGTATGGCATGTAGCGCCGTCTTGTTGAAAGTAAACGTTGTCCAGATCAATATCATCCAATTCCGGCCATAAAAAATCATTAATCATCTGTCGATAGCGCAATCCATTCACCGTAACTGTTGCTCCAGCCTCATTTTCGAAAAAGTAAGGTCCAATGACCCCGCGGGACCATAAACCGCACCAAACAGTCACACGTTGAGGATAGAGAGGCTTTTCAACAATAACTCTTGGGTTTTCCGATCCCCAGATGCGACAATTTTGCTTGTTGACGAAGCCATCGATGTGGAAATGGGCCTCATCACTCAAGATGAGTTTTCGATGGAATTCCGGATCATTTTCATGCATTTCAAGGACCCAATCAGCAAAGACTCGACGTTGTTGATGATCGGCCGGCTTGAGTTCTTGTGTTAACTGAACTTTATAAGCCTTAAGACCCAAATCTTTATGCAAAATACGGTGTAATGACGTTTGTGGAATGCCTAATTCCAAAGAACGACGAGGAATGGACAAACCTGGGTTTTCTTCAACACTTTCGGCTACAGCAGCAATATTCTCGGCTGTTCTTGAGCCACGTGCACGGTTTTATTCTTCACATTACTAACTTGACCCGACAGCTCGAATTATTCTACCAATTTCTGTATTGCGGTCCGACAAGGTGCTTCACGACGACCCAAAAATGTTCGAGTTTTACGAACCGTCTCTGCCATATTTTCACCATTTTTATAGTGAATTTTAATAATTTCAATGCATTGTTGAATCGTGTATCGTTCCATTTTTATTAATTGCGTAGTTTCTACTTGTCAAATGTAAAAAAGGACAGCTCCAAAAGTGACATCTACGGAAATAGCGGGCTAATTAAAATAACACCTCTTGTTGGACAACCTTTTATTTATTTGGATGGCCGACGTGGGTCAAAAGTTGTACACTTAATACCTATCAATATGCCTCCAACCAGGGACATACAACGCAATTTCGACAGCACCCTCTTTTATAGAAGTATCAACACTGCTTTAGCATCCTTTAGCATAATTAAAAAATAGTGTCAGTATATTGGACTGTAAATAAACCCAGATAAGACTGTGATAGTAATTTTCAATAGAAAAAGGAGCCTACTTTGTCCAACTTCTAGGTTAAATGGACCCTCACACTAGAAGAAGTAAAATATTTAGAAGTAATCCTAGATTCCCCAGCTCAAAATGATAACCAACAAAGTTATCTGTTTTTTTTTGCAAAGAGTCTTGATCTTTCAGGGTATAATCAGACCTATACTTTCTTATGGGAGCAAACACCTGGTGCCCAAGCACGATGCAGACAGGAACCAAGAAAACCCTTGAAGGTGCAAAAGATGTCTTTTTAGATTGCTTCTATAATTTAATTCTTATATTTAACAAAAATTAAACAAAATTGCAAGGACCTCAAGTGCCAAACTGTTTTGTATTCCGATATTAAATAGAACATAATACTTCATCTGTCTTCATTAAGAATGTGTGGTATATGACATTCGAATTATCTTAGCATTTCTGTACCCAATTACTGCAGTAGTTAAGTTTCCTCTCTCTTCGTTGACCTTTTTTATGAGGAAATAATGCTTTTGTGTACAGGACAGATAAACTGTGCGATTAATAAATAATTTGCATATTCATTTAAAATAGAAAGAAAGAAAAAGTCGTTAAAATCTTGATGTGTTCCAATAGCATGTACACACATATTTTCAAAACAGTCTACAAAGCTGCATGCTTTTCATTTATGTAAATATTCCAAAAACACAAATATGAAAAACTGCGCAATGTTATTAAACACAGATCGGTTTTTAATGGGAAACACATTAGCCACAAAACTTTTTCAAATAGCGCCATTAATGTCTAAAGGTCATCGTGTGAGTTCATGGAAACGCCGTGTAATATGTACCTAATTCATCGGTATGTGGTAATACCTCATTAATTAAGTCCTTATCAATTACAGTTTCACACTAATTTCGGTCCGCAAAGTAATTTATTTCTCTCAGGAGCACAACGGAAAGCTTCACGTAAACAAAAGATCTACACGGCACCACAACACAGTTTTATTATAATTAGTAGCTCCACTAACTTTCCCCCCACTACTAAATCTACTGCACACTGGAGACATATTTAATTCCACAATTTGTTGCAAAATGTCCCGTTGTTTATTATTATTTTTTGACGAAAAACTAAAATATTCTGGATTACGACTTACCGAAAGGGTGATAATTTTGTCGAACAGCATTACAGGTGGCATATGAAAGTCGAACACAAAGTACTGAAAAGAAAGAAAAAGAAGAAGATATAAAGTAGGTAGATGAGGTGAAGGTCAGGTCAACAGGTTGCCTCCAGCTAAGTATGTGTGTATATGTATGTTGGTGGTTATATTGTACTTTACCTCATTGAAATATGGGCAATTTGTGCTCTCCTTAACACTGGTGTACTTTTTCTGGTCACCAACTTGAATGCAAACTACTGGGTCCATATTAAGACCCGGAAGCTGTCGTGCTTCTATGATTGTTATGCAAACCTGGAAATCCTGTGATTTAAGGTGGTCAGCCGATCCGGTCATGGCTTTTATCCTAGAAAGATAAAGAGACAATTTGAATGCAAAATAAATTCAGTTAAGCTTCTAGCAGACGTCTAACTAGTTAGTAGGTATAGGTACGTACATTTTTCCCTTATCATACAGGTTACTCTCGTCCACATCGCTGGATTGATTTGATTGTCCACTTTCTATTTGAGTTTTGGGTTCCTCTTCACCTTCTGTTGCAGATGTAATTCCTCCAGCATAGTCCGAATCAGTTATAAGTGGAGACCTTCAAATTGAATTTACCTGAAGTGAAATAATAAAAAGAATAATTGTATGTGTGTACTTACCTGACTTCATCTTCAGTGCTGCTGTCCCTTGAATGTGACTGCAGCCTTTCCTTTCGTCCTAGTCTCATCATATTTCTAACTGTTCGTAAGGTAACTCTTTTTTCTCTGGTGGGAGTTTGAGTTGGTGATTTTCCAACTTTGTCGAATTTTAATTCAGTTTTGTGGCTACCCTGCTGGCCTTGAGCTGATGCCATGACACGCTTCAATATATGTTTTTTTCTATTCGTATTTGATTCACCTTCTGCAACGAAAGACCAACAGGTTATCATTTATGAACCCTCAATACTTAACACAACCCTCCCTCCTATATCCAAGGATACAAATGAAAACAATCTTTACCTCCTCTGTGCAGACTCCTTTCCAAGTTAGCGATGTTCTGTTCAATGTCGAGAAGCATCTGTTGATCATCTTCCAGACTGGTACTGTTATGCTGCTGTTGGATGGAATTCACAAGGTTCGTTGGCTCGAAATTGCCGGCAGCATCATCTGGAGATATGTACCTTGCCTCGAAGACGACGATTGCCTTTTTGCGGGTGATAAAAAATAAAAGAAGAACAAATTGTGCTGATGAATATCTATGTTATGCTATGCGTTCATAGAGTAATTGTTTGGGAATAGGAGAGCGCATGGCTTCCATATAGCTAGATAGGTATGTGTAGAGCATTGAATTAACTCTGTACAATGGGAAAGCTTTTGAATTTACTAAAGAAAAGTGTTCAGACGGTTTATTGCGTAAAAGCGGCAAAGCAATTTCTCAGAAAAGCCTTTGGGTAAAAGTTCATTGTTGTATCTACACGCACACATACACACACATTCAGGGAAAAACTTTGCTCCTGGTTTAGTTTTTCAAGCAGAAATGTCGGGAGTTGATAGATGTCGAACTTTTGAAGGATCTCAACTGAATTGAAAGTATTTTAGGGGAATACATAATTGTAGCATAATACAACTCGGATGTGGGGCAAAAGGAATTGTTATTCTTTCAAGCCAAGGACTGCTTTTATATTTATCTATAGTATATGAAGGTGTTCAGATGCTTTTACCGAAATTAATGGAATTTTTCTTACCATAAAGAGTTGCTGTGAATTTATGATCTGACAAAATTTATAAATTTCTCATTGTATGAGGTAATTTATTAGTATTGCATTTATCATAATTTTCCTCAATTTAGAGAAAAAAATAATAACAGCATTTCTTGTGATATATTTTTTTATATTACCGATGGATATACTCAATGGGAACGGATTTGTGAGATTGTTGGTGATCAATTAGGGACATCTTTTCATTTGCAATCAGAACAAAAAACCAAATTTCACATACCCAAAAGAAACCAAACTTATTTTTCTTAAATTTATTTATTTAATATTTTAGCACAAAAAATCTTTAATCCCCTTCAAAGTACTCTCCGCTGGTACTAATACACTTATCTAATCTTTTATTCCATTCTTCAAAAAATTTTTTAAATTCGTCATCTGTGATACCCGACAGTGCCTCCGTCGTTTTTTTGTTCACCTCAACAACGACGGCAAAACGCGATATCCCTTTACGTTTCTTTTCATTCGAGGACATAAAACAAAAGTCGCAGGGGCAAGGTCTGGAGAAAAGGGGGATGGGGCACAGGGGTCATGCCAACTTTGGTCAAAAATTGCCGCACAGACAGGTGGTCTATGTGAACAGGAGTGTTCGCCCGACTGCCAAAAATCAGTCATTTCATCCCCAAATCTTCGCTGAACTGAACTCCAAGTAACTCAAGATAGCTGCTCCTCAACTTCTTCAATGTTCCGGCGTCGATCTTTCAGAATGATTTCATGAATTTTTTCAGAAAATTTGCATCGTTTCGGTCCGAGGAAGGACAACCAGAACGAGGTTTGTCATCAATTAACATTTCACCTCTTTTGAATCTGGAAAACCACACAAACAATTGTGTTTTCCCAATAGCATTCTCCTTGTAGGCCGTTTTTAATATTTCAAGAATTTCTGTGCCAGTTTTTCCGAGCAAACTTACTGCAGCGCGCTGCTCACGAGAATCAGCTATTGCAAAAAATGATGAGCGCACAAATTAACGTTGACTAAAAAATCAACACAAGCCGACCTGAACCTTCTTTAGTGACGACGATTGGCTAACTGACTCGGAAATCGTAGCTCTATTCATTCCCCTAGTGATAAAATGCGGTACTACAAAAACTCCACCCACCACAATAATAATTCGGTTTCTTTTAGGTACCTCACATATATAATATAAGTCAACAAAATGAAAAAAGTTTTTTAGCCTTTATTGTAATGACTATTTTCTAATGCTTTAATAAAAATAACTAAAACTATCGTTTCTTTTTGAAAAAGTGCTTTTGTAGCTCTCTTACAGATCAAAAAATATTAATGTTGATGTATGCCCATAGAAGGAGAAATGTACTTTATTAACTGGGTACATGCACACCCGACGGTAAAACCCGTGCCACGCCGTGCCGTGCTGGAGCCGTTGCCGTCATGTGTGCCATCGGCTGATTTGTTTCCACATATTTTATATGCACGAGGGCACCGCAACGGTCAACGGCACTACAACGGCAAATGACAGCGGCTCTGCCGTCGTGTGTGCAAAAAGCGGCATCTTTAAATATGTTAGTTGAAAGAAAGGTTTTATTATTTTATAGCTTATCTGGAGATGAGCTGGCATTTTACTTGTCTGCAATGGAAATGGGATTGGATAGTTTTTATGTTATCGATGCATCTTTAATTCAATGTAACCGTTGGAACAGAATGAATGTAAGAAAGTAAGTAAGTTATAAGGGAATTACATTAAGTGATCGTATCGGAGCCATGACACAGAAGTTGACCGACTTTCAACTTTACCGCAATTACCCTACGTTGACATTTCACAGCTGATAAATATTTTGTTTGTTTTAAAATTTTCTATTCTGAACATCAGAGTGTAACGAAGTTACATACATTATTGCTAGACACCAGCGAAAACGAGTGTCTAGCAGCCGCAACAATGTAAGCCAGCCGCCGAGAGGAGAGCACACTACTGATAAGCAGCTCAGTAGTGTCCCGTGCTGGTGGCGTGATAGTAGAAGGGAGCACTCTACACCCGACGCCATCAGCCAGCCTGCCTATAAATAGCCGGCAGCCAGTAGTAAGATCACTCAGTCGATCATCAAGCATCGAAGTGAACACAACCGAAAATTACAGTCACCGATCAGCAAAATATCCGACCGCGAGAGGACAACTCCAAAGTGAACAGAGTTGACCCCCACCAGTGGATTACCAGAAGACTAGCTATAAAAGTCAGTCAAGCACCAAAAGATTAGTCAGTTGCCTCCCAGCAGCTCGACTAGACACATCTCCCGTCCAGTCCTATCCGCAAGTCGTGTTGACAAGTTCAACGGCAAGCGCACGTTAATCGTGCTGGCCTGAGAATTAGTAAGCGCACGCATTCCGTCCCCATACGCCCGTGTAGGCTACTCTACCGATAAGCGCACGTTAATCGTGTTGATCAGAAGAGTAGCGAGCGCACGAATATAAATTCCGTCCTCGTACCCTGTTCGCTACTCTGACGACGAAGCGCACGTTCATCGTGTTGGTCAGAGGAGTAGTAAGCGCACCCCGTGTTGGCTATTCTGACGACAAGCGCACGTCATCGTGTTGGTCAGAAGAATAGTGAGCGCACACTCCGTCCCGTACCTCCCGTGTTGGCTATTCTTGGTCTAAGGAATAGTAAGCGCACGCTCCTACCCCGCACCTACGCCGCGTAGTCCTAAGTTATTGTAAGTAAGTGAGTGAATGTAGGTTAAGTAGTGTGTGTGTTACGTATACCGCCAGAACCGAAGAGCTAGAACAGCGCTCTGAACCCAGCAACGTTGGAGAACGGCCCTGTACAATCTCCTGACTGCCCGCACACCAACTACCGACGTTACATAAATTTGGCGCCCGAGCAGGGACCGGCTGTTTATCCAGAATAGGTAGAGCGAGATGAATCCAGAAAAGACCCCCAGTTGGGTATATACGCTAAAGAAGGATGACTTGGCTACAGAATTAATCCAGCGAAAACTGGACTGTACCGGCACAACCGATGAATTAAGGAAAAGACTGAGCGAACATCTCAAACAAGAAAGCCAGAAAAAACCAAGCCAAGCAATGAGGTTGTCACTACCATAGCAAGTGACACTGTGACAACAGCCAGCATCATAGCTACGACTAGCAATGTGAGTGGTCTGACCAGAACCCGAACAACTGATTGCATCACACCGATAACTAGCTATCAGTTCACGACCATGACATCAGCAACGTCGGTCTGCACACAGACATATACAACCCCTATACCTTAATCGTTGCCAGTAGCAACGAACACTTCTCACATCACAGATTCAGAGGTGATGGACAAAGTGAAGAAGTGGAATGTGAAATTTGATGAAAAACAAGAGCCACTGATCTTCTTGGAAAGAGTAGAAGAGTTGGCAGATTGCTATCAAATTACGACCGATCGGCTATTACGAGCACTACCAGACCTAATGCACAGAAATGCGCTCCAATGTTATAGAAACAACCGCCAGAACTGGTCCAAGTGGAATGATTTCGTAGAGGACCTAAAAGAATTTTTTCTGCCGCCTCGATTTGAAATCAAATTGGCAGATGAAATCAGAACCAGAACACAGAAACCCGGAGAAAAGGCGAAAACATACATCACGGCGATTCAATCATTGATGCGATGCAACAGAGGAACACTAGCGAAGAAAAGTTAAACCGAATATACGAGAATCTATTACCAGAGTATAGATTATATATCCGACCCCGAGATTTTACAAATCTTCCCGACCTAGTAAAATTAGCCGTAGAATATGAATTGGTAAGAGAAGAAGAACGAAAGATGAATCCGAAAGCTAATCCGCCAGAAGAAAAGAGACGTACCGGGCCATGTGCCCCCAAACTAAACGCCTTAGATCACGAACCAGATTACCGATACTATATCACACTGAGCATATACGGAAAAGGGTTCCCCGCATTGATCGACACCGGTGCAGGAAAATCATTCGTTGGCGAAAAAATGTTAGCGTTAATAGAGACAGCCCAAACCCTGCAACAAAGTGCAAACTGAATGCTGCATTAGCTGACGGCACCACGATCAGCATCACATCCGCATATGACCTAGATGTACACTGGAAAACACACAATATTGCTCATACGTTCTATTATATGCCTCGCTTAGCCGAAACCATCATCCTCGGTGTAGATTTCTTACAAAAAACCCGAGCCACCATATGCCTATTTGGGGAAGCCCTCCAACCAGAGAAGCCAGAACAAGAGAAGGTTATTGGACAAATATATGGACAAATGCGAATTCCTTAAAACACAAATTAAGTACCTAGGACATGTTATAAGACGGCAGGGTATCTAAACTGACCCAGACAAGATCAAAGCCATTCAGGCAATACCAGCACCCAGTAATGTCAGAGAACTAAGAAGACTCTTAGGTGTAGCCTCCTGGTACCGTCGGTTTGTCCCATCATTCTCAGAACTCGTAGCACCGTTGAACCAATTATGAGGAAAAATAAAAGGTGGACATGGACAGAGACGCAGCAAAAAGCATTCGATATCATCAAACAGAAGTTAACCGATGCCCCCGTCCTCGCGTGCCCCGACTTTAATAAACCGTTCGTACTACAGACCGATGCAAGTCAGAATGGACTCGGCGCAGTACTATGGCAGGAGATAAATACCAGCGAACATGTCATCGCTTATGCCAGCCGCACTCTCAGTGAAGCCGAACAAAAATACTCCGTGACCGAAAAAGAGTGCCTCGCCGTAATTTGGAGCATAAGAAAGATGAGACCGTACTTAGAGGGATATCACTTTAGTGTAATCAGCGACCATCAAGCCCTCCATTGGCTACATACCATAGAGAATCCATCAGGCCGACTAGTTCGATGGGCCATCGAGCTCCAGCAATATGATTTCGTAATCAAATACCGGAGGGGGAAGCACCCCGTGTAGGCTACTCTTCCGATAAGCGCACATTAATCGTGTTGATCAGAAGAGTAGCGAGCGCACGGATATAAATTCCGTCCTTGTACCGTGTTGGCTACTCTGACGACGAAGCGCACGTTCATCGTGCTGGTCAGAGGAGTAGTAAGCGCACACATACATTCCGTCCCGTACCCCCGTGTTGGCTATTCTGCCGACAAGCGCACGTCATCGTGTTGGTCAGAAGAATAGTGAGCGCACACTTCATCCCGTACCTCCCATGTTGGCTATTCTGACGACAAGCGCACGTCATCGTGTTGGTCAGAAGAATAGCGAGCGCACGCTGCGTCCCGCAGCCCCCGTGTGGGCTACTCCTAACGACAAGCGCACGTTAATCGTGTTGGTCTAAGGAATAGTAAGCGCACGCTCCTACCCCGCACATACGCCGCGTAGTCCTAAGTTATTGTAAGTAAGTGAGTGAGCATAGGTTAAGTAGTGTGTGTGTTACGTATACCGCCCGAACCGCAGAGCTAGAACAGCGCTCTGAACCCAGCAACGTCGGAAAACGGCCCTGGACTGCCCGCACACCAACTGGAGTTGAAAAAATTGAAAAATTATAATTATGTGGTCCCAATTTTTTTTTTTTTAATTCAGTCAACAAAACTCATTGAAATTTCATCTTGACACAGTCATCAATGGCCGTAGTGATCACCATGTTGGTAACAAAAATTATGACACTTCATCGTTGCTTTCTTGCGGGGTGGCTGCGATGCATTTTGTTCCAGGTATAAGGAATAATGGTAAAAGGTTGAATCAGTATTGCCGGAATATTGACAGAGAACACAACACATTTTGAAAACTTCTTGTATTTCCTTTTTGGTTATTTTATTATTAATTCTTTTTATATGGCTCATAGTCAGTTAGCGCATGTACATTGCAGCTATTAAACACATTTTGTGTAACCGTAGGCTCAAAACTGGCCTCATGAAGTTGTTAGCATGATATAGACTCATTCTGTCTCTCATGTTCGAGATTGCTATTTTTGCGTAGTTAATCCCAGTAGGTAAGTGTCACGCCAATGCCAAAAAGATCTTTTTATCCAGATCTATCCTCAATGTCTGCTACAGTGCCATATAATGACAATTTTCATGTATCTTCTAGTCCAGAGCTAGAGAATTGCCAAATATTTGCACCACAGGAATGAGATCAGGATCAAATCAGTAATCCACACCTCATTAACTCACTCGAATTATACGACTTAGTTACAGATATGTACCTGCCCAAAGTAGAGAAGTATTCCCAGTTCCGTAGCAAAGCTTTTCGGGAGTCAAGGCGGGTCGTGAAAAAAGTGCCCCAATTTTTACCGTGCCATAACATATTTCAACGCAGAAACTGGTGTGAAAAATTCTAATCAACTAAACTTTGTAAAAGGATAACGTGAAGAATGTTTCCAAAATCATCTTACGAACGTTCTGATTAGAAAAGTCGTTGATCATACTTTCGAAGCCGGTTGAGTCAGTCAGATCTCGTTCAATGGACAAAATCACTAAATTGTTCAATCTAGAATTACCCTTTCTTGACCGTAGATAATTCTTTATAAGTTTCAACTTAGAGAAAGCTCTTCAACAAGTCACCGACGCTGATGGTTACAGTAAGGAAGATTTGTAGAACCCTTGAGTAAAGCGCAGAGGCTGTAAGGGCCCTTCAGTCCTCATTGATTCATGTTTTGGAGAAGCTTCAACGAATTTAATCAACCTTGTGCGTTCCAGAAGAAACTCATTATGGTTCATGTCCGCAGTATCCAGCTTGCTTGAATCGATGCTGATTCTGAGGTTCAAAAGATTACTTGAAGTCAGGAAACTGGAAACTTAAAACTGCTTGCGAGTTCATGTGTGTGGCTGTTGGAATCTTGTTTTTACTTCCTGGTTGATGCGATCAAGTGAAGAGAGTATTTTGTGACATAGATTATTTTTAAAAGCAAGCCCAGCATCTTCTCCGGATATCCTTTTCTTTCTCTGATTGTGACGCTGGCATTCTCCATACACTTCTCTGCAGCAAAATCTATACTGATTTACGAAATAACTTCTCGCCTCTCCGTCAGATAATTTTGCACCGCTTTTAGACTGTGAGTACAATTCTGCAAGTTGAAACTTCGCGTTGCATCTTTTGCGTTTGGACGCTATTCACTCCGACGAGAACTTATGCCCAAAATCAAATAAAACTGAGAAAAGAGAAAGATAGCATGCCCACAAAAACCGAAGCGGCATTAGTATTTACGTTCTGTTTCCTTACTTAAAGCTACTTCAAAACATCAAACATTTTTGAAAATTTGGTTTTGACCGTATTTTTATTGCATCTCCTTAGGCGATCCATCTCGTTTCAAATAGGCGCTTCAAGCTGGAACCAGTGTTGTTCATCAAAACATCGCAACGGTAAGTTGAAGAAGAAGAGAAAAAAAAGCATCGATAAAGTGCCCCAAAGAAACTAATGCGAGTTGACTTCAGCTTTTGCCGCATAAAGGCCAGCGAGATTGAGTGAATGGTTCGTGCAAGATACAACCCTAGATTTCCCTATTTCACTGTGCTCGCCCTTCATCACAACAGTTTTTTCATAACTATGCCATCGGCAGATTTTGTTATCTAAACCATCTTTTGTGAACTTTTCCATTCTCATTTTTAATTACTTTCAATCAACTTACAGACCCCTGACTCAGAAAGTTTGTTTGAGCCTGACCGCCTGAGAGTGCCGTTCTTGATGAAAGAGTTTTACTGTAGTAAATGTGGATGGATTTACAGGGGTTTTTTTGATTTAGAATGTATGAATGGGGAGCTTTCCGATGGGGGTTAAATGTTCTTCGAGAGTCGAATTTAGAGAGTCGATTTTCGAGAGTCGATTTTCGAGAATCGATTTTCAAGACTCGTTTTATGAAAGTTGATTTTCGAAAGTCGATTTTCGAGAATCGATTTTCAAGAGTCGATTTTCGAGAGACGATGCTTTGAGAGTCGTGTTTCGAGAACCGAATTTCCAGAATCGAGTTTTGAGAGTCCAATTTCGAGAATCGAGTTGCGAAAGTCGATTTTCGAGAGTATGACTAAAAAGTTGAAAATAAAATATATTAAAAATAAATAACTTTTGTAAATAAAATAGACTGAAAAGTAAAAAATAATTTTTTTCTTTCTCAGTGATATAAACAAGAAAAGTTTAATGCAAAATAAGAAATGCTACAACTCAGACGACAATGATTTTCAATAGAAAATTTCTAGGGTTATTGCATGATGAATCAACCACATTTAGTGACGCGACTTCTATACAACTTATTCGTTTTTTTACTATAAGGATTTCACGATTTCAGTGATAGGACCAATTCAAAAGTATTCCGTCGTTGTTACGCACAGTAAAATGAAATGGAGTAGACACGAGAATTTTTGCGCCCACGGTTTAATTTGCATTTAGTATTATAAGGTAGTTCTTTCACAAAATTATACGCAATTCTTTTCTAAAAGTACGCCAGACTTGTTGCTTATTTGTTCCTTCTGCGGCTATATAGTGTGATATTTGTATCGGAAATCATCTTAATGCGGATATTAGTTCCTGAAAATCTATTAACTTAGTATCGTAAATTACAATTACAATTCACGCTAAGGTGCTCTTCAGTTTTGTCGTCAAAAGTATAAAGAGTCAACAAAGACAATAAACAGAGTTGTGTCCGTAGTTTGCAACGTCAGAGTGACATCGTCTTTAGAGGAATATCCGAAAAAAAAAAATAAGTATCCACTTCATAATCAACTGTCACCCTGTACAGATGCTTTCCGAATTAAAAAAACATAAATAGGTGGGATCCACTCGCAATAAATTTAGTGGTCGTGCGTTTTATTAGTCTTCTTTGCTTCTTAGGCAAAGTATTGGAAAGATTATTTGTATGTAACTATCGACTACATTAATAAAAATGGCTACGGCAGTAGCAGTCTGGATTTCGTCCAAAGCATAGCTGTGACTGTTATATTTCGTCGGATATTCACGAAGCTTTGATTATGACCACCTTGCAATTCTCACATTTGATTCTATCGATCATCGCAAGCTGCTGAAAAAGCTATCTCGAAGTTATTTTTCTCTGCATCTACTGTTCACCTTTTCAAGAGTTTCATAAGCGAACGTAGCCACAGAATACAATTTCTGACTTGGCGAATCTACATTATGGTGTCCCTCAGGGATCAATACTTGGTCTCTTTTCGTTCAGACTTTATATAAATGACCTGACCGACGTAATCCATGATTCTGTATTGCCGACGACTTAACGACTTGGCTTAACAAAGGATTGCGTACGCAAAATCTCAGTATGTTTACGATTGGTCTGTACAAAGCAGCTTAGAACTGAAGCCTGTCAAATCAAATTGCCAAGTGATCTATAGAAAAGAAATTGATGCCAATAGTTTACCACCGGTATTTATAAATAACACCAGACTTCACTAAGTTGATTGTGCAAGGAGGCTGGGCTTTGAGTTTAACTTGAAGTTCTCAGAAGATGTATAAGATGCCTGAAGACTTATAAGCCATATAAAATACCGAAAGAGGTATAAAATGCCTGAAGACGTATGAGATGCCAGTCGCCGTATAAAATGCCAGAAGCCGTATAAGATGCCAAAAGACGAATAAGATGCTAGAAGACGCATACGCCAATTAATTGAAGTATATAAAAATATATAAACAGTAAAATTTATCGAATTTTAATTTAACACTTGGTAAAACCTGTTTATTTTTAACTAAAGTGTAATTATGTTAGCTTGACAGTTTGCATTTGTCACTTTCGCTTTCTGTCTACGAATATACAAAGTTTTTTAAGTACTTTCGAAATTTGACAGTAACAGTTTTACCCAAAAAGTCAAAGAACAAGTTCATACGAGAAGTTGTAACACAATCTTTGAATAATATTTCAACATATTTTTAGCGCGTTAGCTAATATTAATGTACAAAATTGTGTACTATAGTTGTCTCATTTTGATTTAAGTACTTGATTCCGCTGAACTTCAAATAATAAGTTCTATACGAAGTCCACCATAGTTCAGTGGATTTTTCAAATGAATATACAGAATAGAAATAGATATAAATATAATATTTGTAATCCTGTCTCTCTCCCGATACATAATTTACGTACTTTAAAGGTTAGGCAAACAAAAATTGGTTAATTTAATTTCCTTAAAAATCGAATTTAAGGAATATTTGGTGTTTAAGAGATAAGCTTAAAATGACGGATTTTCTTGAAAATGTAATATTAATATTGTTACGCGCCACAAATTGACACAAGCGACATCTGTTGGAAATGGAAACAACCTTAGGTTAGTGACATGCTAGTAAACTTTGGATTGCGAGAACGGAATATTCAGGAAGGTTCTAGGATAGGAAGCGAGTCTTATTTTAGACAGTGAAGTGAACGAACTAACTATTTGGATTGTGATAATTAGAAGCACAGTACTAGCGATAACTATAAAGAGTTGATTTGATACTTGTTTGTGAATTGTGACAGTAAACAGTAAAGTTAAATAAAGACAGGACTTCTTGAATAGTTGTTGAAATATTGTGTTTGAAACAACGAACTAAGGCTACGCTCGTAACAATATTAAAGCAAAGTTAAGATAATTGATCCCACATGAAACAGAAAATGAAACGGTCCATGTTATACCATGTTAGTGCATTCAGCCTTAAGATACATATTATGGAGCTTAAAATATTGACTATATCGCCAACATTTTTTAAAATACATATTCACAGCATGGTACAACATAAATATTTGTGATTACATTGTGTTCGTTACGGCAATCATAACATTTCCGCATCTCAAAATCACTCAATTGTAATGTTATATTCTTTTACTTCCACAGGCAGGATCTCAACTCCGAAGCTACTTCTGTAAGATACCGGAAAATATTCATAAGCTTCCACTCTCTGTGATATTGAAGAGCATTTCGATTGATCGAATTATTAATAAACTTTCCACCCCAACCTAAAAACAGGTTGTTCCTTTAACTAATTGAAAAAACTTCAAAATTCCTATGAAGGCTCAATGAAAGCTGTCTCAATACATTTCTTGTTATAATAACCTTCTTCATAGTTTTAGAACGAAGAGTTATGATTTATTAAAAAATCAAGAATTCTTATGCTGAGGTATGTATGTTTGCAACGGTAAAAATTAAGTCTTCACAATGATTATATGGCAGCCGAATATTGCCTGGTGATTCTGTTAAAATTATATCCGTAATGCCGGCAAAATCAATGATAATTGTACCTTTAAATAAGAATCTTATAATAGGTTTTTAATTTTGCTAATGATGTAGGTACTCTGCCTGTCTAGAATTGTAATTGGATGAATAAATTTGTTTAACTTTCGCATAACTTCATGTCTCAATTAAATATTTTAAAATTTGAAAGAAATGAAAGAAGTCAAACAAAATTGTATTTCATTTTGCCAACTTCACCCTCATTGAAATTTACATAATTGGGAAAGATGCCTAACTTTCTATGAACTGTAAGAATTTAAGAAATACATAATGTATGTACGTATTTTCTGTATTTTACATATTTATAATGATGAAATCGGTTGATTTGTTTTGTGTAAGTGAAAAGAATTTATATCAATTCAATTGTTGTGAAATCTAATAAGACGCTTGAAACTTGTTTCACTTGTTAGGGAAAATTCTGTGTTAGCAAGCAAAAGTAATTTATTTGGACTTAAGCGAACATTCCTGTTACAATTTGTAACGTCGGTTGTGGGGGGACGGGTAGTCAGGAGATTGTCCAGGGCCATTTTCCGTCGTTGCTAGTTAGTTTCAGAGCGCTGTTCTAGCTCTGAGGTTCGGGCGGTCTACGTAATACATACTGCTTAGTCTACACTCACTCACTCACTTATAATACTTTATAACTACGCGGCGTAGGTGCGGGGTAGGAGCGTGCGCTCACTATTCCTTAGACCAACACGATTACGTGCGCTTGTCATCTGAATAGCCAACACGGGGATACGGGGATGGAATGTATGCGTGCGCTCGCTACTCTTCTGACCAACACGATTAACGTGCGCTTTGTCGTCAGAGTAGCCAACACGGTACGGAAACACGGTACGGGGACGGAATCTATATTCGTGCGCCCACTACTCTTCTGATCAACACGGTTAACGTGCGCTTATCGGCAGAATAGCTTACATGGGGGTACGGGATGGTGTGCGTGCGCTTACTAATTCTCAGGCCTGCACGAATAACGTGCGCTTGCCGTTGAACTAGTCAACACGACTTGCGGATAGGACTTGGACGGCAGATGTGTCTGGCCGAGCTGCTGGGAGGCAAGTGGCCAATCTTTCGGTGCCGACTGACTTTTATAGCCAGTCTTCTTGTAGTCGACTGGTGGGGGTCAACTCTTCTTACTTATGAGTTGTCTTCTTGCGGTCGGATATTTCACTGATCGGTGACTGTGCTTTCGACTTGTGTCTGTTTCGATGCTCGGTGATCGACTGTGTGATTTCATTACTGGCTGCCGGCTATATATAGGCAGACTGGCTGATGGTGTCGGATGTAGAATATTCCCTTCTACTATCACGCCACCAGCACGAGACACTACTGAGCTGCTGATCAGCAGTGAGCTCTTCTCTCGCCGGTTGTCTTATCTTGTTGCCTAATTGCTGCTAGACACTCGTTTTTGCTGGTTTCTAGCTAAAATATATGTAACTTCGTTACAAATTTATCAAGAAAAATACGTTTAGCTCTTTCTTTTTATTTAGTCGGAATAAAAAACTTAAGCATTTATCTTTATGTAGTAAAACCACGTTATTAGTTTTAGTCGGGGAAGTATTAGAGTTGAGTTCCATACTTTCAGAACGGGCGCATAATTAAGTGGTTGAAACACAATATTTCTTGGCGTTACTTTTGTATGGCTGATAATATTTAAGGGGAGGTAAACAAACAATGACAACATAATTGTGCAGCACAGACATAAACTTTTATTTTGCTTTGAATTTATTCACGAATTTAATAGCAAATTTTCACTGAATTATCTTGAATTTTCATAGTAGTCTAGGTTATTTTTTAAGTGTTGAATTACTTTACATACATTTGTACTTCCTGTGTTAACTTGTACTTCCTTTGTTAATGTCTTCCTCTCACACTATGGTTGAAGCAGCTACTTCAAAAGAAGATGCTTCCATCTGCCAAAACAATTGCAGTCGAACGGCAACAAAATGTTACCAGTACGTGCACATTCATATAAACGTGAAGGCGCGGTAATAGTTCCGTCACCCAAAAGTTGCTAGCCTGAGGAACCAAAAAATCACCTTGCTGTCATGTCACTTCATGCGAAGATTTACATTAGAGCCTATAGAATTGACGATGGTGACAAAAGAGTTACGTGACAAAACGTCGCCAGTGCGCGATATGCCTTAACATACTTTACGCTATTATTCCTTTTGTTAACTGTTGTAAATAATTTCTGTTATTAGACCACATATCTTAAAGTGCCAAGAGGCCATATTCTTGAATAACGAAGGTAGCTGTCAAAACCGCTCGAAATGACTGAAATCTGTATTTGTTATTTTTGTACGCAAACTATTCGTTATATAACGTGTGGGATTCATCCATTCGTTATTTACCGAATTCGTGAAAACAATTCGTAATTCAAGATTAGTCCCCCAGGACCTCCACTTGGCTAAAAACGGCCATGCCTGTTGCATCCCCTTCCTAATACATATTTCTTTATAGTTTACACCTTTCCTTTTTGCTTATTTTGTATCCTTGAATTGAATGGAAATTGTGATTATTACTTTAATATGGCATTCACACTAGGCCGAAACTACGTAATTTCGATGAAATTGTCGAAATCAGCTCAAAATTATGCAATTTCCCATACATTTTTTCAACTCATTTCAACGTAATTTCTACAAAATTACCATCGAAATTACGTACTTTGTGACGAACACGTCCCAAAATTTCTGGAACATTGGTATTCTATTCGTTTCAAAATTTCCGACCGTGGTTCATAGCTATGACGACTGGTTTATAACTGTAAGTACTGCTCGTGGAGAAATTTTTGTTCCTATACAAAAACTATGTAAAAGAAAGGCATGGAATGTACAAGGAATGTTTTCTTTCCCGTTTCCTTGAAGCAGTATGCTAGAGCAAAGTAATTCGAACAGAAAAACTCTACTTCTCGATTGACAAAAAGATGTCGATCTTTTTCCAAAAATCCATTTATGCCAATATTTTTTGAAGAAAGAAGTATTGATACACTTATTTCTGTAAGAAATTTTGACGTTGGTGGAATATTGAAAAATTGAAGGAAGGAACGGCGATTTTGCAAGAGGTGAATCAAATTTAAAATGACAAATGCACGAATAAAAATTATTTTATGTGTATCTTCAGTTCAAATTGGGAATTATCCAATTATACACTTTCCTTATTATTTCTTTATTGTCAGAAATATTGCCAAATGTGAATTGTCAAAAATTTTTTGACCTAGTATAAATTTTTTTCTTCAAAAAATAAGTGGAAAAATTCCTTGGCCGAATTCCTTGCCTCTTTAAGAACAAAAAAAAATAGCAGTGAACTGTCAACAAAATTACGAAAAACAGGGTCTCGTAATTTCGAAATTTGTGTTCGAAATTACATAATTTGAGGCCTAGTAAAACCGTATAGACAGTTTTCTTTTATTTAGCCTTATTTTACTTCAACTTCGACTTAATACAAATATAACAGCGAGAGCATTGAAATGTCGTAAAGTGTACATTTTAAATTTTAATTAAATTCTTGCCTTTTGTATCAAATACTTGGCACATGGTGCAAACAGAGTTGTGTATATTTTCGTTTCTTTCAGAGAAGTAATGCGTAATATTTTACACGACTTCCGCTTCTTTAAAGGCATAAATCAGTTTTATGAACAATTTAGGGAGGATATGAAGTGAATAAAGAAATGTGACCATAAAAACCACCTTAGTAATATGCAAATTGGCACTGGAGAAAGTTTTTATAGCTGAACATGCTGCATACATTGTAAATTTTCCAACATCGGGAGAAATTTTAATGTGCGTTACTTGAAATAAAAGTTACACATAAGGAGGGTCTCGAAACGTTTTTTTGCGGCTTACCAATATTATTGTTAAGAACAAAAACTGTATAGTAATTGTGGCAATGGTTCATTGTACCTATATTATCCTCTCTACTTACAGCAATATTAAATACATACGTTCACCTTTGCCTCTGGAGGTGGACACCAAAATGGCATTGATTAATCCTTGAGTTCACGAATAGGTACCCGGATAACTTAATGGGATGGGCTTCAGTTATATCCTAAAACTATTCAATGCAAAGATATTTCAAGAAAAAACATGTTAAAACTATGTATATAGAATTAGTAAATTTTCAGCCAAACATTTATACTGACGTTGGGTCATTCCATGGCAAATAGGCAAAATGTGTGACATGCCTAGGGTTGCCATCTGTAAAATCATTAATCTAGGACAACAAGTCCGGAAGCCCCGAACATTTTAGCTTGAAACCCGGACATTGTTTCCAAATAATTTTCTGTTTTACTTACTAATGAAATGGGTTGAAATTGTTATGCATAGTGTCGTTTTTTATTTATTTATTATAAAAGTCAGTTTACAAAAAAATAGTAAAATAAAACGATGTGAATGAACTAAATTAAATCTCTCTTACAATTAGGAACATAAATAAAACTTCTAAAAATTAGAAATACAATTTTACATTTACACATTTAGTGTGTCATATAGCTTTCAAAATAGCTTCATTTCTCGCGAAAGGTGAAGCTACATGGCGAGAGACTTTAACTTCAAAAGACTACTTTCTCGATCTCTGGACACGCACAGACCCATGCATACACATTGGAGATGTAAAAAAATCTCTAAAGATACCAAATTACTAGAAATTAATTTGTTCTTCGGGTCCGGTCTCCCGTCGTGTGTTTCAAATCAATCGGGTTTCCATGCTCGGTCTCTAGTCTTCTAAGTTTGCCCAGTTTTCTTCTCTAGATTTCCGGAGACTATTGTGTGTTCTGCTATTAAGTTAACTGTGGGGTGAGTTTGGCAAGGTTTTTTGTTAATTTTTATTTAATTTATCATGGGGTAATTCCATCGAAAATCGAACAAAATTTACACTTTCCCAACGATCTTCTTTTACTGAAAGTTAAGTTTTTTTGTCGTTCGATGAATACTGCCTGAATTATACTAAATTTAAACTAACTTTGAAACCCTTAAATCTTTCCGATTTTGGTATGTATAGTTACTACATGAAATGATAACTTTGAATACAAATACCTATCATAGAGACACGGTCTTTAAATTATTTCAGAGAAAGTTATATAAAGAATTCCTTTTATAAGAAAAACAAGTAAAAAAGCTAGAATTGGTATAAGACCAATTCTTATGATGCTGTAGATGAATTACGTAATTTCATATGGTCACCTATCTGCACAAGTTTGATTTTTGAAGTGGTTTTTCGCATAATTCTAGAACGGTTCGTTGGAAAGTATAAATGATGATGACCAATTTCATAGGATTTCATATTCTGAAGAATTTTTCAGTGCAATTGAAACGTCTAGGACTGATCGTTTTCACAGTATACGTATAAATCTTAAATTTTTATATGGCAACACCAAGAATCCGTTGCCCAATTTGGTCCATTTTTGAAATTATATTTACTATTTTCATGAAAATACTGTGTACAAAATTTCAGTTCTCTATGTTGACGCGCTAGTTACGTTTGTTAATAAATGGTTTAATAAAAAAAATAAAATTTTTCTTTTAAAATTTTAACTTTATTGAACTAAAACGTTTTAAACAAACAGCGAACGGAAAAAACCTGAACTCTGCTAGCAATACAATTAGTTTTTAGCTTTCTGAAATAAGACCTTATTTTATTTGCAGACATTACCTAAGCATTTTTCAGGGAATTGAACTCAGGTGTGCAAGAAAATTTATTACATTGGAATTTACTAAAGTACAATATTGAAAAGTTTCTGCTGACTAAGATTTGGTAACTGTGACTATGGTGAATGATTTATTAAGCTAAGGGTAATTATGCTACGCATGTAACTCGCTCTCAGGCAGTGTGCAAATATAAAGTAAAAACCGAAATTTGTGTATGGCAACCCTGGGAAAGTGTTACCCGATTTCTCCCATTTTCGAACTTAAATTTGCTTTTTTTTAAAGTTCGTGTGCAAATTTTCAGCTCTTTAAATATACGCGTTCCCAAGCTATCGTGCGGACGGACTCGCGTACGGCCGGACAGATGAACAGACGGAAGTCTCAAGTTGGGATAGTAATGGCTTTAAAGAAGAGAATTTTTTTTGTAAATAGGGGGCTGGTTATTTTTGAAAAAAAAATCTCACTTTGTTGTGTTGTCCTTTATCCCGTAAAATTCCTGCATACATGTTTTTAAAGCATTTTCACTTTCTTTCTAACAATGTTTTTCTTGACAATTAACACAGATTTCTCGAGACTAAATATAAATTTCGTGTATACACTTCAAGAAGTGTCTCTAGAGACTTTTTTTTATGGTCTTTAGAACCTAATATTTTGATCTGAGACAAGAGTCTCTTGCCATGTAAACATTTTGGGGATAGATAGATTCTGTAAACCAGAGAATAAAGAGCAAAGGCCTCTCACCTCTTTACCTTAAAAATGTATAAAAATCTACACAATTAAAATCTTTAAAATTAAATTTTGTTTTGATTAGTGACGAAACCGTTTATATGTTCAGTGAGTTTTTTTTTCATCCACTGTTGAGAAATTGTTAAAACACTCTCTCTTCGTTGGCATTATGAACTGGTACGCTTAAACATACTGTGCAATCTTTAATACCTTGGTGCACAAATGAGCATACGATGTTTTAAAAAGTTAAGCCAATGTTGATTTGCCGATGAAAGCTTGTCTTATTAGATTTTGACTGACATTTTGTAAATTCTCCCACTCATCTATTAATTTTGTGTCATCAATTTCCATGTTTTTTTTTGTAAAAAAAAAATGATTTTTAATTGCAGTGCATGGAGTGCATTAACATCCAGTAAAACTGATTAAATTGTTCTGAAAATTATACACTTGCACTATGCCGAGGAACAGCATGATCTTAGTAGAATGCACATGCCTACACTTCCCCTTTTAGGTAAAAGTTCCGATGTTTCCTCCTTTTAAAAATGAGTTTTACTTTTTATTAAGTTATACCCATCTTTTATATTACATACTTCTTGTTTTTCTTGTTGTTTTTGTAAATTTGTATGTCTTTTTTTTTCTCTCGTGAAGTGTCGCCAACTTGGGTTATTTCCCGTATTTGTACGGTGGCATTTACAATTATTTTACATAAGTGAACTGACGCACTATAGTAACGAGATTTTACATTGGTTTGGGGGAAGGTGGGGGGGTGGTCGCGGTACATAAAACAAACACAGCACAAGGCAAGTTACACAATCAATTGTCGTACTGCTAGCTTAGTTACTGACCAGAAGGGAGAGCTTGAGTGAGAGTCGAGTCGGTCTGACTGTCGTCGGTCATTATCAACTGCACCGTACATAAACAAAAAACTAAATTTTTATTTAATTCGTTTCCAAAAATTTAAAACCCGGACAGTATAGAAAACCCCGCCCGGACTCTCCCCGGACGCCCTCCAAACTAGGACAAATCCGGGGAAACCCGGACGGATGGCAGCCCTCACATGACCATCAACAATTTTTTTGAAATTTTACATACTTGGAGAGTTTGTGAAAACAAAAATACAAATTAAAAATTGTCCCTGTACAACTCGTATTTCGCGAGTCATGGCATTTTCAAAATTTCGCAAAAATGCTGTCCTGGTTTTCCTTAAATATTTATATATATTTTTCTATTTATGTTAGGATAGTAATATATGGCTCACTTGAAAGATAGGATCTCAAGCTATATATGAAAAATAAAATCTTAAAAATATACGCGAAAAAGGACATTAAGGATAAGGATTTTATCTTTGAATATCCTGGAAGACGCATTTTTGATTTTGTTCATTTTTTTATATTTTATACCTATTATTCACTAAAACATTTTCAAATTTTAATTTGGGATCTCAACGGGATCAAGAAAAAAAACTCAAGAAAGCTTCACTAAAATACATCCATATAACCACTTACAAATAACAAAAACTTGTACCTGGTACCTATATGCACTTTATGTGTCAATATAAGTAAATAAAGAATTCATCTGAAAATACATATATGATATGAAGGGAGAAAGAAAACAACATTTATTTCTTAGATTAAATTTATTAAAAATAAGGCGAGTTTTAATCGGAGAAAACGGTAATTCTCATCTCCTAAACTCCCTAACTCTCCGTGTTACGGAATTTGGCCCCAGAGGCAGGGGCTGGCTTCTGTAACACGGAGAGTTGGGGAGTTGGGTAGTTTGGGAGATGAGCATTTTCTTTTTCTCCGATTAACACTCCTTAACTGTGCATTCGCGATTCTCTAACATACTTGGGAGTTAGGAAGAATGTGAGAAGTATGAAAAAGAGCGAATCGCCAGGGACGACAAAGGGTATCAGTGTTCCTTCTAGGGGTTGAACATTTTTTTGTGTTTGAGGTTCATGTGTCTATTAGAAGGAGAGGAATGCATGTGGTATGAAAAAAAATGGGGTTATCGTGGCAAATATGATAAGGGAAAAAATGGAGTAGGGAAGGTGAGGGGATAAAAATGGGAACGGAAATTTAAAATAAAATGAAAAAATTTTTAGGAGTTAGAATCACCCTTGTTGTCACTTTAAGTGAGAAATGGTGTTACGACACAAAAATGGTGTTATGATTATCGTTTGAAGTGACATTTGTCGAAATCATACGACTTTGGTATTACTGTTGTAGTATTAAATAGAAAAATGTCCATGTAAGTGATAATTAAGTGACAATTTCACTCATTTGGATTTTGTAAGTCACAGATCTTAGATGTGTGTAAGGAAAAG
>CAWVNZ010003078.1:0-22570 GCA_963930735.1 Dioctria linearis
AGAAAAAGGCAATCCCTGGCGTACTTAAAATTTGCGACAGTAAAAAATTATTTTTTGAAAAATTTACTATAGAAAAGGTAATCCCAGGGGCAATTACAATTTGCGACATTAAAAAAATTATTTTTTGAAATATTTACTGTAGAAAAGGCAATCCCTGGCGTATTTAAAATTTGCGACAGTAAAAAATTATTTTTTTGAATAATTTACTATAGAAAAGGCAATCCCTGGCGTATTTAAAATTTGCGACAGTAAAAAATTAATTTTTGAAAAATTTACTATAGAAATGGGAATCCCTGGCGCAATTAAAAATTGCGATAGTAAAAAATTATTTTTTGCAAAATTTACTATAGTAAAGGGCAATCCCTGGCGTATTTAAAATTTGCGACAGTAAAAAAATTAATTTTTGAAAAATTTACTATAGAAAAGGCAATCCCTGGCGTAATTAAAATTTGCGACAGTAAAAAAAATTATTTTTTGAAAAATTTACTATAGAAAAGGTAATCCCTGGCGCAAATACAATTTGCGACAAGTAAAAAATTTACTGTAGAAAAGGCAATCGCTGGCGTATTTAAAATTTGCGACAGTATAAAATTATTTTTTGAAAAATTTACTGTAGAAAAGGCAATGCCTGGCGTATTTAAAACTTGCGAGAGTAAAAAATTATTTTTTGAATAATTTACTATAGAAAAGGCAATCCCTGGCGTAATTAAAATTTTCGACAGTAAAAAATTAGTTTTTGAAAAATTTACTATAGAAAAGGCAATCCCTGGCGAAATTAAAATTTGCGACAGTAAGAAATTATTTTTTGAATAATTTACTATAGAAAAGGCAATCCCTGGCGTATTTAAAATTTGCGACAGTAAAAAAATATTTTTTGAATAATTTACTATAGAAAAGGCAATCCCTGGCGTAATTAAAATTTGCGACAGTAAAAAATTATTTTTTTGAAAAATTTACTGTAGAAAAGGCAATCCCTGGCGTATTTAAAATTTGCGACAGTAAAAAAGTATTTTTTGAAAAATTTACTGTAGAAAAGGCAATCCCTGGCGCAATTAAAACTTGCGACAGTAAAAAATTATTTTTTGAATAATTTACTATAGAAAAGGCAATCCCTGGCGTAATTATAATTTGCGGACAGTAAAAAAAATTATTTTTTGAAAAATTTACTATAGAAAATGCAATCCCTGGCGTATTTAAAATTTGCGACAGTAAAAAATTAGTTTTTGAAAAATTTACTATAGAAAAGGCAATCCCTGGCGAAATTAAAATTTGCGACAGTAAAAAATTATTTTTTGAATAAATTTACTATAGAAACAGGCAATCCCTGGCGCAATTAAAACTTGCGAGAGTAAAAAATTATTTTTTGAATAATTTACTATAGAAAAGGCAATCCCTGGCGTAATTATAATTTGCGACAGTAAAAAATTATTTTTTGAATAATGTAATATAGAAAAGGCAATCCCTGGCGTATTTAAAATTTGCGACAGTAAAAAATTATTTTGTGAAAAATTTACTATAGAAAAGGCTATCCCTGGCGTTATTAAAATTTGCGACAGTAAAAAAATTATTTTTTGAAAAAATTTACTATAGAAATGGTAATCCCTGGCGCAATTACAATTTGCGATAGTAAAAAATTATTTTTGGAAAAATTTACTGGTAGAAAAGGCAATCCCTGGCGCAATTACAATTTGCGACAGTAAAAAATTATTTTTTGAAAAATTTACTGTAGAAAAGGCAATCCCTGGCGTATTTAACATTTGCGACAGTAAAAAATTAATTTGTGAAAAATTTACTATAGAAAAGGCAATCCCTGGCGTATTTATAATTTGCCACAGTAAAAAATTATTTTTTGAAAAATTTACTATAGAAAAGGCAATCCCTGGCCGATTTAAAATTTGCGACAGTATAAAAATTAAATTTTGAAAAATTTACTATAGAAAGGCAATCCCTGGCGTAATTAAAATTTGCGACAGTAAAAAATTATTTTTTGAAAAATTTACTGTAGAAAAAGGCAATCCCTGGCGTATTTAAAATTTGCGACAGTAAAAAATATTTTTTGAAAAATTTACTGTAGAAAAGGCAATCCCTGGCGCAATTAAAACTTGCGACAGTAAACAATTATTTTTTGAATAATTTACTATAGAAACGGCAATCCCTGGCGTAATTATAATTTGCGACAGTAAAAAAATTATTTTTTGAAAAATTTACTATAGAAAAGGCAATCCCTGGCGTATTTAAAAGTTGCGACAGTAAAAAATTAATTTGTGAAAAATTTACTATACAAAAGGTAATCCCTGGCGCAATTACAATTTGCGACAGTAAAAAATTATTTTTTGAAAAATTTTACTGTAGAAAAGGCAATCCCTGGCGCAATTACAATTTAAGACAGTAAAAAATTATTTTTTGAAAAATTTACTGTAGAAAAGGCAATCCCTGGCGTATTTAAAGTTTGCGACAGTAAAAAATTAATTTGTGAAAAATTTACTATAGAAAAGGCAATCCCTGGCGTAATTAAAATTTGCGACAGTAAAAAATTATTTTTTGAATAAATTACTATAGAAAAGGCAATCCCTGGCGTATTTAAAATTTTGCGACAGTAAAACATTATTTTTTGAATAATTTACTATAGAAAAGGAAATCCCTGGCGTATTTCAAATTTGCGACAGTAAAAAATTAATTTGTGAAAAATTTACTATAGAAAAGGCAATCCCTGGCGCAATTAAAAATTTGCGACAGTAAAAAATTAGTTTTTGAAAAATTTACTATAGAAAAGGCAATCCCTGGCGTATTTAAAATTTGCGACAGTAAAAAATTATTTTTTGAATAATTTACTATAGAAAAGGCAATCCCTGGCGTATTTAAAATTTTTTGAATAATTTACTATAGAAAAAGCAATCTTGGCGTATTTAAATTTGCGACAGTAAAAAAATTAATTTGTGAAAAATTTACTATAGAAAAGGCAATCCCTGGCGTAATTAAAAATTTGCGACAATAAAAATTATTTTTTGAAAAATTTACTATAGAAAAAGGTTATCCCAGGCGCAATTACAATTTGCGATAGAAAAAAATTATTTTTTGACAAATTTACTGTAGAAAAGGGCAATACCTGGCGTATTTAAAATTTGCGACAGTATAAAATTATTTTTTGAAAAATTTACTGTAGAAAAGGCAATCCCTGGCGTATTTAAAATTTGCGACAGTAAAAAATTATTTTTCGAATAATTTACTATAGAAAAGGCAATCCCTGGCGTATTTAAAATTTGCGACAGTAAAAAATTAATTTTTGAAAAATTTACTATAGAAAAGGCAATCCCTGGCGCAATTAAAATTTGCGACAGTAAAAAATTATTTTTTGCAAAATTTACTACAGAAAAGGCAATCCCTGGCGTATTTAAAAATTTGCGACAGTAAAAAATTAATTTTTGAAAAATTTACTATAGAAAAGGCAATCCCTGGCGTAATTAAAATTTGCGACAGAAAAAAATTATTTTTTGAAAAATTTACTATAGAAAAGGTAATCCCTGGCGCAATTACAATTTGCGACAGTAAAAAATTATTTTTTTGAAAAATTTACTGTAGAAAAGGCAATCCCTGGCATATTTAAAATAAAAATAAAAAAAAAAAATAAAAAAAATAAAATTATTTTTTGAAAAATTTACTGTAGAAAAGGCAATGCCTGCCGTATTTAAAATTTGCGAGAGTAAAAAATTATTTTTTGAATAATTTACTATAGAAAAAGGCAATCCCTGGCGTAATTAAAATTTGCGAAAGTAAAAAATTATTTTTGAAAAATTTACTGTAGGAAAGGCAATCCCTGGTGTATTTAAAATTTGCGACAGTAAAAAATTATTTTTTGAAAAATTTACTGCAGAAAAGGCAATTAAAACTTGCGACAGTTAAAAATTATTTTTTTAAAAAATTTACTTTACAAAAGGCAATCCCTGGCGTATTTAAAATTTGCGACAGTAAAAAATTAATTTGTGAAAAATTTACTATAGAAAAGGGCAATCCCTGGCGTAATTAAAATTTGCGACAGTAAAAAATAATTTTTTGAAAAATTTACTATAGAAAGGGCAATCCCTGGCGGATTTAAAATTTGCGACAGTAAAAATTAATTTTTGAAAAATTTACTATAGAAAAGGCAATCCCTGGCGCAGTTAAAATTGCGACAGTAAAAAATTATTTTTTGAAAAATTTACTATAGAAAAGGCAATCCCTGGCGGATTTAAAATTTGCCACAGTAAAAATTAATTTTTGAAAAATTTACTATAGAAAAGGCAATCCCTGGCGCAATTAAAATTTGCGACAGTAAAAAAATTATTATTTGAAAAATTTACTGTAGAAAAGGCAATCCCTGGCGTATTTAAAATTTGCGACAGTTAAAAATTAATTTTTGAAAAAATTTACTATAGAAAAGGCAATCCCTGCCGTAATTAAAATTTGCGACAGTAAAAAAATATTTTTTGAATAATTTACTATAGAAAAGGCAATCCCTGGCGTATCTAAAATTTGCGACAGTAAAAAATTTTTTTTTTGAATAATTTACTATAGAAAAGGCAATCCCTGGCGCATTTAAAATTTGCGACAGTAAAAAGTTAATTTGTGAAGAATTTAATATAGAAAAGGCAATCCCTGGCGTACTTAAAATTTGCGACAGTAAAAAATTATTTTTTGAAAAATTTACTATAGAAAAGGTAATCCCAGGGGCAATTACAATTTGCGACAGTAAAAAATTATTTTTTTTAAAAAATTTACTGTAGAAAAGGCAATCCCCTGGCGTATTTAAAATTTGCGACAGTAAAAAATTATTTTTTGAATAATTTACTATAGAAAAGGCAATCCCTGGCGTATTTAAAATTTGCGACAGTAAAAAATTAATTTTTGAAAAATTTACTATTGAAATGGGAATCCCTGGCGCAATTAAAAATTGCGATAGTAAAAAATTATTTTTTGCAAAATTTACTATAGTAAAGGCAATCCCCTGGCGTATTTAAAATTTGCGACAGTAAAAAATTAATTTTTGAAAAATTTACTATAGAAAAGGCAATCCCTGGCGTAATTAAAATTTGCGACAGTAAAAAATTATTTTTTGAAAAATTTACTATAGAAAAGGTAATCCCTGGCGCAAGTACAATTTGCGACAGTAAAAAATTTACTGTAGAAAAGGCAATCGCTGGCGTATTTAAAATTTGCGACAGTATAAAATTATTTTTTGAAAAATTTACTGTAGAAAAGGCAATGCCTGGCGTATTTAAAACTTGCGAGAGTAAAAAATTATTTTTTGAATAATTTACTATAGAAAAGGCAATCCCTGGCGTAATTAAAATTTTCGACAGTAAAAAATTAGTTTTTGAAAAATTTACTATAGAAAAGGCAATCGCTGGCGAAATTAAAATTTGCGACAGTAAGAAATTATTTTTTGAATAATTTACTATAGAAAAGGCAATCCCTGGCGTATTTAAAATTTGCGACAGTAAAAAATTATTTTTTGAATAATTTACTATAGAAAAGGAAATCCCTGGCGTATTTCAAATTTGCGACAGTAAAAAATTAATTTGTGAAAAATTTACTATAGAAAAGGCAATCCCTGGCGTAATTAAAATTTGCGACAGTAAAAAATTAGTTTTTGAAAAATTTACTATAGAAAAGGCAATCCCTGGCGTATTTAAAATTTGCGACAGTAAAAAATTATTTTTTGAATAATTTACTATAGAAAAGGCAATCCCTGGCGTATTTAAAATTTTTTCAATAATTTACTATAGAAAAAGCAATCCTTGGCGTATTTAAAATTTGCGACAGTAAAAAATTAATTTGTGAAAAATTTACTATAGAAAAGGCAATCCCTGGCGTAATTAAAATTTGCGACAGTAAAAATTATTTTTTGAAAAATTTACTATAGAAAAGTTATCCCAGGCGCAATTACAACTTGCGATAGAAAAAAATTATTTTTTGAAAAATTTACTGTAGAAAAGGCAATCCCTGGCGTATTTAAAATTTGCGACAGTAAAAAATTATTTTTTGAATAATTTACTATAGAAAAGGCAATCCCTGGCGTATTTAAAATTTTTTCAATAATTTACTATAGAAAAGGCAATCCTTGGCGTAATTAAAATTTGCGACAGAAAAAAATTATTTTTTGAAAAATTTACTATAGAAAAGGTAATCCCTGGCGCAATTACAATTTGCGACAGTAAAAAATTATTTTTTGAAAAATTTACTGTAGAAAAGGCAATCCCTGGCATATTTAAAATAAAAATAAAAAAAAAAAAATAAAAAAAAAATTATTTTTTGTAAAATTTACTGTAGAAAAGGCAATGCCTGGCGTATTTAAAATTTGCGAGAGTAAAAAATTATTTTTTGAATAATTTACTATAGAAAAGGCAATCCCTGGCGTAATTAAAATTTGCGACAGTAAAAAATTATTTTTTGAAAAATTTACTGTAGAAAAGGCAATCCCTGGTGTATTTAAAATTTGCGACAGTAAAAAATTATTTTTTGAAAAATTTACTGCAGAAAAGGCAATTAAAACTTGCGACAGTAAAAAATTATTTTTTGAATAATTTACTATAGAAAAGGCAATCCCTGGCGTATTTAAAATTTGCGACAGTAAAAAATTAATTTGTGAAAAATTTACTATAGAAAAGGCAATCCCTGGCGTAATTAAAATTTGCGACAGTAAAAAATAATTTTTTGGAAAATTTACTATAGAAAAGGCAATCACTGGCGGATTTAAAATTTGCGACAGTAAAAATTAATTTTTGAAAAATTTACTATAGAAAAGGCAATCCCTGGCGCAGTTAAAATTTGCGACAGTAAAAAATTATTTTTTGAAAAATTTACTATAGAAAAGGCAATCCCTGGCGGATTTAAAATTTGCCACAGTAAAAAATTAATTTTTGAAAAATTTACTATAGAAAAGGCAATCCCTGGCGTAATTAAAATTTGCGACAGAAAAAAATTATTTTTTGAAAAATTTACTATAGAAAAGGTAATCCCTGGCGCAATTACAATTTGCGACAGTAAAAAATTATTTTTTGAAAAATTTACTGTAGAAAAGGCAATCCCTGGCATATTTAAAATAAAAATAAAAAAAAAAATAAAAAAAATAAAATTATTTTTTGAAAAATTTACTGTAGAAAAGGCAATGCCTGGCGTATTTAAAATTTGCGAGAGTAAAAAATTATTTTTTGAATAATTTACTATAGAAAAGGCAATCCCTGGCGTAATTAAAATTTGCGACAGTAAAAAATTATTTTTTGAAAAATTTACTGTAGAAAAGGCAATCGCTGGTGTATTTAAAATTTGCGACAGTAAAAAATTATTTTTTGAAAAATTTACTGCAGAAAAGGCAATTAAAACTTGCGACAGTAAAAAATTATTTTTTGAATAATTTACTATAGAAAAGGCAATCCCTGGCGTATTTAAAATTTGCGACAGTAAAAAATTAATTTGTGAAAAATTTACTATAGAAAAGGCAATCCCTGGCGTAATTAAAATTTGCGACAGTAAAAAATAATTTTTTGAAAAATTTACTATAGAAAAGGCAATCCCTGGCGGATTTAAAATTTGCGACAGTAAAAATTAATTTTTGAAAAATTTACTATAGAAAAGGCAATCCCTGGTGCAGTTAAAATTTGCGACAGTAAAAAATTATTTTTTGAAAAATTTACTATAGAAAAGGCAATCCCTGGCGGATTTAAAATTTCCCACAGTAAAAATTAATTTTTGAAAAATTTACTATAGAAAAGGCAATCCCTGGCGCAATTAAAATTTGCGACAGTAAAAAATTATTATTTGAAAAATTTACTGTAGAAAAGGCAATCCCTGGCGTATTTAAAATTTGCGACAGTTAAAAATTAATTTTTGAAAAATTTACTATAGAAAAGGCAATCCCTGCCGTAATTAAAATTTGCGACAGTAAAAAAATATTTTTTGAATAATTTACTATAGAAAAGGCAATCCCTGGCGTATTTAAAATTTGCGACAGTAAAAAATTATTTTTTGAATAATTTACTATAGAAAAGGCAATCCCTGGCGTATTTAAAATTTGCGACAGTAAAAAGTTAATTTGTGAAAAATTTAATATAGAAAAGGCAATCCCTGGCGTACTTAAAATTTGCGACAGTAAAAAATTATTTTTTGAAAAATTTACTATAGAAAAGGTAATCCCAGGGGCAATTACAATTTGCGACAGTAAAAAATTATTTTTTGAAAAATTTACTGTAGAAAAGGCAATCCCTGGCGTATTTAAAATTTGCGACAGTAAAAAATTATTTTTTGAATAATTTACTATAGAAATGGCAATCCCTGGCGTATTTAAAATTTGCGACCGTAAAAAATTAATTTTTGAAAAATTTACTATAGAAATGGGAATCCCTGGCGCAATTAAAAATTGCGATAGTAAAAAATTATTTTTTGCAAAATTTACTATAGTAAAGGCAATCCCTGGCGTATTTAAAATTTGCGACAGTAAAAAATTAATTTTTGAAAAATTTACTATAGAAAAGGCAATCCCTGGCGTAATTAAAATTTGCGACAGTAAAAAATTATTTTTTGAAAAATTTACTATAGAAAAGGTAATCCCTGGCGCAAGTACAATTTGCGACAGTAAAAAATTTACTGTAGAAAAGGCAATCGCTGACGTATTTAAAATTTGCGACAGTATAAAATTATTTTTTGAAAAATTTACTATAGAAGAGGCAATCCCTGGCGAAATTAAAAATTGCGACAGTAAAAAATTATTTTTTGAATAATTTACTATAGAAAAGGCAATCCCTGGCGCAATTAAAACTTGCGAGAGTAAAAAATTATTTTTTGAATAATTTACTATAGAAAAGGCAATCCCTGGCGGAATTATAATTTGCGACAGTAAAAAATTATTTTTTGAATTATTTAATATAGAAAAGGCAATCCCTGGCGTATTTAAAATTTGCGACAGTAAAAAATTATTTTGTGAAAAATTTACTATAGAAAAGGCTATCCCTGGCGTTATTAAAATTTGCGACAGTAAAAAATTATTTTTTGAAAAATTTACTATAGAAAAGGTAATCCCTGGCGCAATTACAATTTGCGATAGTAAAAAATTATTTTTTGAAAAATTTACTGTAGAAAAGGCAATCCCTGGCGCAATTACAATTTGCGACAGTAAAAAATTATTTTTTGAAAAATTTACTGTAGAAAAGGCAATCCCTGGCGTATTTAAAATTTGCTACAGTAAAAAATTAATTTGTGAAAAATTTACTATAGAAAAGGCAATCCCTGGCGTATTTAAAATTTGCCACAGTAAAAAATTATTTTTTGAAAAATTTACTATAGAAAAGGCAATCCCTGGCCGATTTAAAATTTGCGACAGTATAAAATTAAATTTTGAAAAATTTACTATAGAAAGGCAATCCCTGGCGTAATTAAAATTTGCGACAGTAAAAAATTATTTTTTGAAAAATTTACTGTAGAAAAGGCAATCCCTGGCGTATTTAAAATTTGCGACAGTAAAAAAGTATTTTTTGAAAAATTTACTGTAGAAAAGGCAATCCCTGGCGCAGTTAAAACTTGCGACAGTAAACAATTATTTTTTGAATAATTTACTATAGAAAAGGCAATCCCTGGCGTAGTTATAATTTGCGACAGTAAAAAAATTATTTTTTGAAAAATTTACTATAGAAAAGGCAATCCCTGGCGTATTTAAAAGTTGCGACAGTAAAAAATTAATTTGTGAAAAATTTACTATACAAAAGGCAATCCCTGCCGTATTTAAAATTTGCGACAGTAAAAAATTATTTTTTGAATAATTTAATATACAAAAGGCAATCCCTGGCGTATTTAAAATTTGCGACAGAAAAAAATTATTTTGTGAAAAATTTACTATAGAAAACGATATCCCTGGCGTAATTAAAATTTGCGACAGTAAAAAATTATTTTTTGAAAAATTTACTATAGAAAAGGTAATCCCTGGCGCAATTACAATTTGCGACAGTAAAAAATTATTTTTTGAAAAATTTACTGTAGAAAAGGCAATCCCTGGCGCAATTACAATTTAAGACAGTAAAAAATTATTTTTTGAAAAATTTACTGTAGAAAAGGCAATCCCTGGCGTATTTAAAGTTTGCGGCAGTAAAAAATTAATTTGTGAAAAATTTACTATAGAAAAGGCAATCCCTGGCGTATTTAAAATTTGCCACAGTAAAAAATTATTTTTTGAAAAATTTACTATAGAAAAGGCAATCCCTGGCCGATTTAAAATTTGCGACAGTATAAAATTAAATTTTGAAAAATTTACTATAGAAAGGCAATCCCTGGCGCAATTGAAATTTGCGACAGTAAAAAATTAATTTGTGAAAAATTTACTATAGAAAAGGCAATCCCTGGCGTAATTAAAATTTGCGAAAGTAAAAAATTATTTTTCGAATAATTTACTATAGAAAAGGCAATCCCTGGCGAATTTAAAATTTGCGACAGTAAAAAATAATTTTTCGAATAATTTACTATAGAAAAGGCAATCCCTGGCGTATTTAAAATTTGCGACAGTAAAAAATTAATTTTTGAAAAATTTACTATAGAAAAGGCAATCCCTGGCGCAATTAAAATTTGCGACTTAAAAAAATTATTTTTTGCAAAATTTACTATAGAAAAGGCAATCCCTGGCGTATTTATAATTTGCGACAGTAAAAAATTATTTTTTGAAAAATTTACTGTAGAAAAGGCAATCCCTGGCGTATTTAAAATTTGCGACAGTATAAAATTATTTTTTGGAAAATTTACTGTAGAAAAGGCAATGCCTGGCGTATTTAAAATTTGCGAGAGTAAAAAATTGTTTTTTGAATAATTTACTATAGAAAAGGCAATCCCTGGCGTAATTAAAATTTTCGACAGTAAAAAATTAGTTTTTGAAAAATTTACTATAGAAAAGGCAATCCCTGGCGCAATTAAAATTTGCGACAGTAAAAAATTAATTTGTGAAAAATTTCCTATAGAAAAGGCAATCCCTGGCGTAATTAAAATTTGCGACAGTAAAAAGTTAATTTGTGAAAAATTTACTATAGAAAAGGCAATCCCTGGCGTAATTAAAATTTGCGCCAGTAAAAAATTAGTTTTTGAAAAATTTACTATAGAAAAGGCAATCCCTGGCGTATTTAAAATTTGCGACAGTAAAAAATTATTTTTTGAATAATTTACTATAGAAAAGGCAATCCCTGGCGTATTTAAAATTTGCGACAGTAAAAAATTATTTTTTGAATAATTTACTATAGAAAAAGCAATCCTTGGCGTATTTAAAATTTGCGACAGTAAAAAATTAATTTGTGAAAAATTTACTATAGAAAAGGCAATCCCTGGCGTAATTAAAATTTGCGACAGTAAAAAATTATTTTTTGAAAAATTTACTATAGAAAAGGTTATCCCTGGCGCAATTACAATTTTCGACAGTAAAAAATTATTTTTTGAAAAATTTACTGTAGAAAAGGCAATCCCTGGCGTATTTAAAATTTGCGACAGTATAAAATTATTTTTTGAAAAATTTACTGTAGAAAAGGCAATGCCTGGCGTATTTAAAATTTGCGAGAGTAAAAAATTATTTTTTGAATAATTTACTATAGAAAAGGCTATCCCTGGCGTAATTAAAATTTGCGACAGTAAAAAATTATTTTTTGAAAAATTTACTGTAGAAAAGGCAATCCCTGGTGTATTTAAAATTTGCGACAGTAAAAAATTATTTTTTGAAAAATTTACTGCAGAAAAGGCAATTAAAACTTGCGACAGTAAAAAATTATTTTTTGAATAATTTACTATAGAAAAGGCAATCCCTGGCGTATTTAAAATTTGCGACAGTAAAAAATTAATTTGTGAAAAATTTACTATAGAAAAGGCAATCCCTGGCGTAATTAAAATTTGCGACAGTAAAAAATAATTTTTTGAAAAATTTACTATAGAAAAGGCAATCCCTGGCGGATTTAAAATTTGCGACAGTAAAAATTAATTTTTGAAAAATTTACTATAGAAAAGGCAATCCCTGGCGCAGTTAAAATTTGCGACAGTAAAAAATTATTTTTTGAAAAATTTACTATAGAAAAGGCAATCCCTGGCGGATTTAAAATTTGCCACAGTAAAAATTAATTTTTGAAAAATTTACTATAGAAAAGGCAATCCCTGGCGCAATTAAAATTTGCGACAGTAAAAAATTATTATTTGAAAAATTTACTGTAGAAAAGGCAATCCGTGGCGTATTTAAAATTTGCGACAGTTAAAAATTAATTTTTGAAAAATTTACTATAGAAAAGGCAATCCCTGCCGTAATTAAAATTTGCGACAGTAAAAAAATATTTTTTGAATAATTTACTATAGAAAAGGCAATCCCTGGCGTATTTAAAATTTGCGACAGTAAAAAATTATTTTTTGAATAATTTACTATAGAAAAGGCAATCCCTGGCGTATTTAAAATTTGCGACAGTAAAAAGTTAATTTGTGAAAAATTTAATATAGAAAAGGCAATCCTTGGCGTACTTAAAATTTGCGACAGTAAAAAATTATTTTTTGAAAAATTTACTATAGAAAAGGTAATCCCAGGGGCAATTACAATTTGCGACAGTAAAAAATTATTTTTTGAAAAATTTACTGTAGAAAAGGCAATCCCTGGCGTATTTAAAATTTGCGACAGTAAAAAATTATTTTTTGAATAATTTACTATAGAAAAGGCAATCCCTGGCGTATTTAAAATTTGCGACAATAAAAAATTAATTTTTGAAAAATTTACTATAGAAATGGGAATCCCTGGCGCAATTAAAAATTGCGACAGTAAAAAATTATTTTTTGCAAAATTTACTATAGTAAAGGCACTCCCTGGAGTATTTAAAATTTGCGACAGTAAAAAATTAATTTTTGAAAAATTTACTATAGAAAAGGCAATCCCTGGCGTAATTAAAATTTGCGACAGTAAAAAATTATTTTTTGAAAAATTTACTATAGAAAAGGTAATCCCTGGCGCAATTACAATTTGCGACAGTAAAAAATTTACTGTAGAAAAGGCAATCCCTGGCGTATTTAAAATTTGCGACAGTATAAAATTATTTTTTGAAAAATTTACTGTAGAAAAGGCAATGCCTGGCGTATTTAAAACTTGCGAGAGTAAAAAATTATTTTTTGAATAATTTACTATAGAAAAGGCAATCCCTGGCGTAATTAAAATTTTCGACAGTAAAAAATTAGTTTTTGAAAAATTTACTATAGAAAAGGCAATCCCTGGCGCAATTAAAATTTGCGACAGTAAAAAATTATTTTTTGAATAATTTACTATAGAAAAGGCAATACCTGGCGTATTTAAAATTTGCGACAGTAAAAAATTATTTTTTGAATAATTTACTATAGAAAAGGCAATCCCTGGCGTAATTAAAATTTGCGACAATAAAAAATTATTTTTTGAAAAATTTACTGTAGAAAAGGCAATTCCTGGCGTATTTAAAATTTGCGACAGTAAAAAAGTATTTTTTGAAAAATTTACTGTAGAAAAGGCAATCCCTGGCGCAATTAAAACTTGCGACAGTAAAAAATTATTTTTTGAATAATTTACTATAGAAAAGGCAATCCCTGGCGTAATTATAATTTGCGACAGTAAAAAAATTATTTTTTGAAAAATTTACTATAGAAAATTCAATCCCTGGCGTATTTAAAATTTGCGACAGTAAAAAATTAATTTGTGAAAAATTTACTATAGAAAAGGCAATCCCTGGCGTATTTAAAATTTGCGACAGTAAAAAATTATTTTTTGAATAATTTAATATAGAAAAGGCAATCCCTGGCGTATTTAAAATTTGCGACAGTAAAAAATTATTTTGTGAAAAATTTACTATAGAAAAGGCTATCCCTGGCGTTATTAAAATTTGCGACAGTAAAACATTATTTTTTGAAAAATTTACTATAGTAAAGGTAATCCCTGGCGCAATTACAATTTGCGATAGTAAAAAATTATTTTTTGAAAAATTTACTGTAGAAAAGGCAATCCCTGGCGCAATTACAATTTGCGACAATAAAAAATTATTTTTTGAAAAATTTACTGTAGAAAAGGCAATCCCTGGCGTATTTAAAATTTGCGACAGTAAAAAATTAATTTGTGAAAAATTTATTATAGAAAAGGCAATCCCTGGCGTATTTAAAATTTGCCACAGTAAAAAATTATTTTTTGAAAAATTTACTATAGAAAAGGCAATTCCTGGCTGATTTAAAATTTGCGACAATATAAAATTAAATTTTGAAAAATTTACTATAGAAAGGCAATCCCTGGCGTAATTAAAATTTGCGACAGTAAAAAATTATTTTTTGAAAAATTTACTGTAGAAAAGGCAATCCCTGGCGTATTTAAAATTTGCGACAGTAAAAAAGTATTTTTTGAAAAATTTACTGTAGAAAAGGCAATCCCTGGCGCAATTAAAACTTGCGACAGTAAAAAATTATTTTTTGAATAATTTACTATTGAAAAGATAATCCCTGGCGTAATTATAATTTGCGACAGTAAAAATATTATTTTTTGAAAAATTTACCATAGAAAAGGCAATCCCTGGCGTATTTAAAAGTTGCGACAGTAAAAAATTAATTTGTGAAAAATTTACTATACAAAAGGCAATTCCTGGCTTATTTAAAATTTGCGACAGTAAAAAATTATTTTTTGAATAATTTAATATACAAAAGGCAATCCCTGGCGTATTTAAAATTTGCGACAGAAAAAAATTATTTTGTGAAAAATTTACTATAGAAAACGATATCCCTGGCGTAATTAAAATTTGCGACAGTAAAAAATTATTTTTTGGAAAATTTACTGTAGAAAAGGCAATCCCTGGCGTATTTAAAGTTTGCGACAGTAAAAAATTAATTTGTGAAAAATTTACTATAGAAAAGGCAATCCCTGGCGTATTTAAAATTTGCCACAGTAAAAAATAATTTTTTGAAAAATTTACTATAGAAAAGGCAATCCCTGGCGGATTTAAAATTTGTGACAGTAAAAAATTAATTTTTGAAAAATTTACTATAGAAAAGGCAATCCCTGGCGCAATTAAAATTTGCGACAGTAAAAAATTATTTTTTGCAAAATTTACTATAGAAAAGGCAATCCCTGGCGGATTTAAAATTTGGAACAGTAAAAAACTAATTTTTGAAAAATTTACTACAGAAAAGGCAATCCCTGGCGCAATTAAAATTTGCGACAGTAAAAAATTATTATTTGAAAAATTTACTGTAGAAAAGGCAATCCCTGGCGTATTTAAAATTTGCGACAGTTAAAAATTAATTTGTGAAAAATTTACTATAGAAAAGGCAATCCCTGGCGTAATTAAAATTTGCGACAGTAAAAAATTAGTTTTTGAAAAATTTACTATAGAAAAGGCAATCCCTGGCGTAATTAAAATTTGCGACAGTAAAAAATATTTTTTGAATAATTTACTATAGAAAAGGCAATCCCTGGCGTATTTAAAATTTGCGACAGTTAAAAATTTTTTTTTGAATAATTTACTATAGAAAAGGCAATCCTTGGCGTACTTAAAATTTGCGACAGTAAAAAATTATTTTTTGAAAAATTTACTATAGAAGAGGTAATTCCAGGCGCAATTACAATTTGCGACAGTAAAAATTTTTTTTTTTAAATTTACTATAAAAAAGGCAATCCCTGGCGTATTTAAAACTTGCGACAGTAAAAAATTATTTTTTGAATAATTTACTATAGAAAAGGCAATCCCTGGCGTAATTATAATTTGCGACAGTAAAAAAATTATTTTTTGAAAAATTTACTACAGAAAAAGCAATCCCTGGCGTATTTAAAATTTGCGACAGTAAAAAATTAATTTGTGAAAAATTTACTATAGAAAAGGCAATCCCTGGCGTATTTAAAATTTGCGACAGTAAAAAATTATTTTTTGAATAATTTAATATAGAAAAGGCAATCCCTGGCGTATTTAAAATTTGCGACAGTAAAAAATTATTTTGTGAAAAATTTACTATAGAAAAGGCTATCCCTGGCGTAATTAAAATTTGCGACAGTAAAAAATTATTTTTTGAAAAATTTACTATAGAAAAGGTAATCCCTGGCGCAATTACAATTTGGACAGTAAAAAATTATTTTTTGAAAAATTTACTGTAGAAAAGGCAATCCCTGGCGCAATTACAATTTGCGACAGTAAAAAATTATTTTTTAAAAAATTTACTGTAGAAAAGGCAATCCCTGGCGTATTTAAAATTTGCGACAATAAAAAATTAATTTGTGAAAAATTTACTATAGAAGAGGTAATTCCAGGCGCAATTACAATTTGCGACAGTAAAAATTTTTTTTTTTAAATTTACTATAAAAAAGGCAATCCCTGGCGTATTTAAAACTTGCGACAGTAAAAAATTATTTTTTGAATAATTTACTATAGAAAAGGCAATCCCTGGCGTAATTATAATTTGCGACAGTAAAAAAAATTATTTTTTGAAAAATTTACTACAGAAAAAGCAATCCCTGGCGTATTTAAAATTTGCGACAGTAAAAAATTAATTTGTGAAAAATTTACTATAGAAAAGGCAATCCCTGGCGTATTTAAAATTTGCGACAGTAAAAAATTACTTTTTGAATAATTTAATGTAGAAAAGGCAATCCCTGGCGTATTTAAAATTTGCGACAGTAAAAAATTATTTTGTGAAAAATTTACTATAGAAAAGGCTATCCCTGGCGTAATTAAAATTTGCGACAGTAAAAAATTATTTTTGAAAAATTTACTATAGAAAAGGTAATCCCTGGCGCAATTACAATTTGCGACAGTAAAAAATTATTTTTTGAAAAATTTACTGTAGAAAAGGCAATCCCTGGCGCAATTACAATTTGCGACAGTAAAAAATTATTTTTTAAAAAATTTACTGTAGAAAAGGCAATCCCTGGCGTATTTAAAATTTGCGACAATAAAAAATTAATTTGTGAAAAATTTACTGTAGAAAAGGCAATCCCTGGCGCAATTAAAACTTGCGACAGTAAAAAATGATTTTTTGAATAATTTACTATAGAAAAGGCAATCCCTGGCGTAATTATAATTTGCGACAGTAAAAAAATTATTTTTTGAAAAATTTACTATAGAAAAGGCAATCCCTGGCGTATTTAAAAGTGGCGACAGTAAAAAATTAATTTGTGAAAAATTTACTATAGAAAAGGCAATCCCTGGCGTATTTAAAATTTGCGACAGTAAAAAATTTTTTTTTGAATAATTTAATATAGAAAAGGCAATCCCTGGCGTATTTAAAATTTGCGACAGAAAAAAATTATTTTGTGAAAAATTTACTATAGAAAACGATATCCCTGGCGTAATTAAAATTTGCGACAGTAAAAAATTATTTTTTGAAAAATTTACTATAGAAAAGGTAATCCCTGGCGCAATTACAATTTGCGACAGTAAAAAATTATTTTTTGAAAAATTTACTGTAGAAAAGGCAATCCCTGGCGTATTTAAAGTTTGCGACAGTAAAAAATTAATTTGTGAAAAATTTACTATAGAAAAGGCAATCCTTGGCGTATTTAAAATTTCCCACAGTAAAAAATTATTTTTTGAAAAATTTACTATAGAAAAGGCAATCCCTGGCCGATTTAAAATTTGCGACAGTATAAAATTAAATTTTGAAAAATTTACTATAGAAAGGCAATCCCTGGCGCAATTAAAATTTGCGACAGTAAAAAATTAATTTGTGAAAAATTTACTATAGAAAAGGCAATCCCTGGCGTAATTAAAATTTGCGAAAGTAAAAAATTATTTTTCGAATAATTTACTATAGAAAAGGCAATCCCTGGCGTATTTAAAATTTGCGACAGTAAAAAATTAATTTTGAAAAATTTACTATAGAAAAGGCAATCCCTGGCGCAATTAAAATTTGCGACAGTAAAAAATTATTTTTTGCAAAATTTACTATAGAAAAGGCAATCCTTGGCGTATTTAAAATTTGCGACAGTATAAAATTATTTTTTGAAAAATTTACTGTAGAAAAGGCAATCCCTGGCGTATTTAAATTTGCGACAGTAAAAAATTATTTTTCGAATAATTTACTATAGAAAAAGCAATCCCTGGCGTATTTAAAATTTGCGACAGTAAAAAATTAATTTTTGAAAAATTTACTATAGAAAAGGCAATCCCTGGCGCAATTAAAATTTGCGACAGTAAAAAATTATTTTTTGCAAAATTTACTATAGAAAGGGCAATCCCTGGCGTATTTAAAATTTGCGACAGTAAAAAATTAATTTTTGAAAAATTTACTATAGAAAAGGCAATCCCTGGCGTAATTAAAATTTGCGACAGTAAAAAATTATTTTTTGCAAAATTTACTATAGAAAAGGTAATCCCTGGCGCAATTACAATTTGCGACAGTAAAAAATTATTTTTGAAAAATTTACTGTAGAAAAGGCAATCCCTGGCGTATTTAAAATTTGCGACAGTATAAAATTATTTTTTGAAAAATTTACTGTAGAAAAGGCAATGCCTGGCGTATTTAAAATTTGCGAGAGTAAAAAATTATTTTTTGAATAATTTACTATAGAAAAGGCAATCCCTGGCGTAATTAAAATTTTCGACAATAAAAAATTAGTTTTTGAAAAATTTACTATAGAAAAGGCAATCCCTGGCGCAATTAAAATTTCCGACAGTAAAAATTATTTTTTGAATAATTTACTATAGAAAAGGCAATCCCTGGCGTATTTAAAATTTGCGACAGTAAAAAATTAATTTGTGAAAAATTTACTATAGAAAAGGCAATCCCTGGCGTAATTAAAATATGCGACAGTAAAAAATAATTTTTTGAAAAATTTACTATACAAAAGGCAATCCCTGGCGGATTTAAAATTTGCGACAGTAAAAAATTAATTTTTGAAAAATTTACTATAGAAAAGGCAATCCCTGGCGCAATTAAAATTTGCGACAGTAAAAAATTATTTTTTGCAACCTTTACTATAGAAAAGGCAATCCCTGGCGGATTTAAAATTTGGAACAGTAAAAAATTAATTTTTGAAAAATTTACTATAGAAAAGGAAATCCCTGGCGCAATTAAAATTTGCGACAGTAAAAATTATTATTTGAAAAATTTACTGTAGAAAAGGCAATCCCTGGCGTATTTAAAATTTGCGACAGTTAAAAATTAATTTGTGAAAAATTTACTATAGTAAAGGCAATCCCTGGCGTAATTAAAATTTGCGACAGTAAAAAATTAGTTTTTGAAAAATTTACTATAGAAAAGGCAATCCCTGGCGTAATTAAAATTTGCGACAGTAAAAAAATATTTTTTGAATAATTTACTATAGAAAAGGCAATCCCTGGCGTATTTAAAATTTGCGACAGTAAAAATTTTTTTTTGAATAATTTACTATAGAAAAGGCAATCCCTGGCGTACTTAAAATTTGCGACAGTAAAAAATTATTTTTTGAAAAATTTACTATAGAAAAGGTAATCCCAGGCGCAATTACAATTTGCGACAGTAAAAAATTATTTTTTGAAAAATTTACTGTAGAAAAGGCAATCCCTGGCGTATTTAAAATTTGCGACAGTATAAAATTATTTTTTGAAAAATTTACTGTAGAAAAGGGCAATCCCTGGCGTATTTAAAATTTGCGACAGTAAAAATTATTTTTTGAATAATTTACTATAGAAAAGGCAATCCCTGGCGTATTTAAAATTTGCGACAGTAAAAAATTAATTTTTGAAAAATTTACTATAGAAATGGCAATCAATGGCGCAATTAAAAATTGCGACAGTAAAATTTTTTTTTTTTTAATTTACTATAGAAAAGGCAATCCCTGACGTATTTAAAATTTGCGACAGTAAAAAATTAATTTTTGAAAAATTTACTATAGAAAAGGCAATCCCTGGCGTAATTAACATTTGCGATAGTAAAAAATTATTTTTTGAAAAATTTACTATAGAAAAGGTAATCCCCTTGCGCAATTACAATTTGCGACAGTAAAAAATTATTTTTTGAACAATTTACTGTAGAAAAGGCAATCCCTGGCGTATTTAAAATTTGCGACAGTATAAAATTATTTTTTGAAAAATTTACTGTAGAAAAGGCAATGCCTGGCGTATTTAAAATTTGCGAGAGTAAAAAATTATTTTTTGAATAATTTACTATAGAAAAGGCAATCCCTGGCGTAATTAAAATTTTCGACAGTAAAATATTAGTTTTTGAAAAATTTACTAAAGAAAAGGCAATCCCTGGCGCAATTAAAATTTGCGACAGTAAAAAATTATTTTTTGAATAATTTACTATAGAAAAGGCAATCCCTGGCGTAATTAAAATTTGCGACAGTAAAAAATTATTTTTTGAAAAATTTACTGTAGAAAAGGCAATCCCTGTCGTATTTAAAATTTGCGACAGTAAAAAAGTATTTTTTGAAAAATTTACTGTAGAAAAGGCAATCCTTGGCGCAATTAAAACATGCGACAGTAAAAAATTATTTTTTGAATAATTTACTATAGAAAAGGCAATCCCTGGCGTAATTATAATTTGCGACAGTAAAAAAATTATTTTTTGAAAAATTTACTATAGAAAAGGCAATCACTGGCGTATTTAAAATTTGCGACAGTAAAAAATTAATTTGTGAAAAATTTACTATAGAAAAGGCAATCCCTGGTGCAATTAAAATTTTCGACAGTAAAAAATTATTTTTTGCAAAATTTACTATAGAAAAGGAAATCCCTGGCGTATTTAAAATTTGCGACAGTATAAAATTATTTTTTGAAAAATTTACTGTAGAAAAGGCAATCCCTGGCGTAATTAAAATCTTCGACAGTAAAAAATTAGTTTTTGAAAAATTTACTATAGAAAAGGCAATCCCTGGCGCAATTAAAATTTCCGACAGTAAAAAATTATTTTTTGAATAATTTACTATAGAAAAGGCAATCTCTGGCGTAATTAAAATTTGCGACAGTAAAAAATTATTTGTTGAAAAATTTACTGTAGAAAAGGCAATCCCTGGCGGATTTAAAATTTGCGACAGTAAAAAATTATTTTTTGAAAAATTTACTGCAGAAAAGGCAATCCCTGGCGCAATTAAAACTTGCGACAGTAAAAAATTATTTTTTGAATAATTTACTATAGAAAAGGCAACCCCTGGCGTATTTAAAATTTGCGACAGTAAAAAATTAATTTGTGAAAAATTTACTATAGAAAAGGCAATCCCTGGCGTAATTAAAATTTGCGACAGTAAAAAATAATTTTTTGAAAAATTTACTATAGAAAAGTCAATCCCTGTCGGATTTAAAATTTGCGACAGTAAAAAATTAATTTTTGAAAAATTTACTATAGAAAAGGCAATCCCTGGCGCAATTAAAATTTGCGACAGTAAAAAATTATTATTTGAAAAATTTACTGTAGAAAAGGCAATCCCTGGCGTATTTAAAATTTGCGACAGTTAAAAATTAATTTGTGAAAAATTTACTATAGAAAGGCAATCCCTGGCGTAATTAAAATTTGCGACATTAAAAAATTATTTTTTGAAAAATTTACTATAGAAAAGGCGTAATTAAAATTTGCGACAGTAAAAAAATATTTTTTGAATAATTTACTATAGAAAAGGCAATCCCTGGCGTATTTAAAATTTGCGACAGTAAAAAATTTTTTTTTAATAATTTACTATAGAAAAGGCAATCCCTGGCGTACTTAAAACTTGCGACAGTAAAAAATTATTTTTTGATAAATATACTATAGAAAAGGTAATCCCAGGCGCAATTACAATTTGCGACAGTAAAAAATTATTTTTTGAAAAATTTACTGTAGAAAAGGCAATCCCTGGCGTATTTAAAATTTGCAACAGTATAAAATTATTTTTTGAAAAATTTACTGTAGAAAAGGCAATCCCTGGCGTATTTAAAATTTGCGACAGTAAAAAATTATTTTTTGAATAATTTACTATAGAAAAGGCAATCCCTGGCGTATTTAAAATTTGCGACAGTAAAAAATTAATTTTTGAAAACTTTACTATAGAAAAGGCAATCACTGGCGCAATTAAAAATTGCGACAGTAAAAAAATTTTTTTTTTTTAAATTTACTATAGAAAAGGCAATCCCTGGCGTATTTAAAATGTGCGACAGTAAAAAATTAATTTTGAAAAATTTACTATAGAAAAGGCAATCCCTGGCGTAATTAACATTTGCGACAGTAAAAAATTATTTTTTGAAAAATTTACTATAGAAATGGCAATCCCTGGCGCAATTAAAAATTGCGACAGTAAGAAATTTTTTTTTTTTAATTTACTATAGAAAAGGCAATCCCTGGCGTATTTAAAATTTGCGACAGTAAAAAATTAATTTTTGAAAAATTTACTATAGAAAAGGCAATCCCTGGCGTAATTAACATTTGCGACAGTAAAAAATTATTTTTTGAAAAATTTACTATAGAAAAGGTAATCCCTTGCGCAATTACAATTTGCGACAGTAAAAAATTATTTTTTGAACAATTTACTGTAGAAAAGGCAATCCCTGGTGTATTTAAAATTTGCGACAGTAAAAAAGTATTTTTGAAAAATTTACTGTAGAAAAGGCAATCCCTGGCGCAATTAAAACATGCGACAGTAAAAAATTATTTTTTGAATAAT